>JAXIVJ010004875.1:45000-78871 GCA_036785665.1 Chirona hameri
TCCCCCAAATAACCTTTTACCTAATAAAGATAAAGCAATAATGTTTACGCCATCGCGTGTGTCTTGTCAAGGCGCTTCGAATCATATTCACGGTGACCGGGTTAGGTCAACTGAGATTTTTGACCTCAGGTCAAGGTCAAGTGGTGACCCAAGTTGGTCATGTTGCATATTGGGAGACGTGTCTCGACGAGACAAACATATTGGTACCGTTTTCTCTTCTCTATCTTCATTATGTCGATAGCTATTGATAAAACCGTGTTGGCGGTCACAAAATTGACCTGACTTTAGGTCGTCGATATTAGAAATCCGAGATAAAAAATTGTTGGTATCTATGAGCTTATGAAGTCCTGCAAGATTGAAACCGATCGGCGTAAAACTGTGGCTGTGGTACTACTGCAAACGTTTTGGAGTTGAGGTCATCACGTGACCTGGTCTGGTGACCTGAGATGACTTGAGGCCAAAAAAAAAACATAATGCGGGAAGTTCATTTCTAAACAGGTATACAAAAAACGGCGGCGCTGCGCGCCGCCGTTTTTGCGCTATCCTCGAAAAAACGGAGGGGTGGGCGGATTTCGCCCCCCCTCCAGGGCGCGTGTTAAGGAGACAGTTAACTGCGAGAATCGTAAACATTCCAACACAGCCTTCCTCACTTTCCTTTTCCTTGGGAAATATTTACTTTACTCAGTTAGCTTTGAACTTAATACATGTTTGACAGTGCAACAAACAGATAAATGATCCGATAAATCAGATACATTTCCCGGCAATGAAAATAACGTTGCTGAACAAAATGAAATGAATAGTCTTGCAATTTTCGGTGGCTTAGGGCTGTGTGGAAACAATATTAGCACATATTCGACAATTCGTCAATAAGACTTGTTTATCAAAATCCTCACGACACAATCCCTAAATTATCTGTTTGTATAAGCCGAAACGTTGAAATGATGACCCTGTCATCAACCGATCCTGACATCAAAGATTGCGTAAAAAGGCTTACAGATTAAATTGCAAATTAACCACAGTGAAGTTAATTTGACCGGATTTGGAAATGTCACCAATCAGACCAAATAATCAACCGAACCGGATAATTGAATGGCAAGGTTAAGAAAAAATTTCGGTTACCCTGTCTGCTGGCAATCGGGTTAGCCATTCCTGAAAATTTTCAGTATGGGTATTTCACATAAATTATTCAAAAAACGGGTATTAATCATAAATTATCACATCACTCGGGTTTTACCAGAAACAGTTGGCTTTCAATATACCAGTAAACATTGTTCACCAAAATAAACATTAAACCTCGGAACCTTGAATTGAGTATTTAATCACATCTAGCCGCAAAAATTGCATTACCCTGCCTTGGAAGCATTAAAGTCACATCATCGCTTGTCCCGACATAGATATTATTACGTTAACATTACTAATTATATTACGTGACTTCCCCTCAAGTTAGCGCTCCATCTCATTTATATTCCTTCCTCAATCCATCTTTCAGTCACATTCCGAATTAGAGTACTAGGTAATTCACACAAGGCTATATTTACAGAAAATTGTGCACCGATAGTTTAAGTTAATTGTCTCGTGAATACAATATCATTCGTCTTATAGGCAGCAGTTCGAATAGAGTCAGCAAAATTCAGTCAGTCACATCAGTCACATCAGTTCGAACAGTCAACCAGTCAAATAAATCCCATCGGCCACCACCACCAGCATTGGCACAAGCTCCATAATCGGTTGCATTTAAAGCACGAGAGTTATAAAAGACGCAAACATAAACGTCCATACCATATCAGAGTTTTGATTTACGTTAGAAGTTATAACTAGTCAGGCAAACAATATATTATAATTTTTCAACCATACACATACTCGCGTAGGCATAATTAAGAATATCGTGACTATATGACCAAACAAATGCCCAAATGGCAGGGGAGTTAAAAGAGAGAAGAACAAAACGAAGAAGAAGAAAAAAAAAACGGCCGAAACACTGTGCAAATTAAATTTGTATGGTGTTCAGATGCACAACAAATTAACTGACCATGGAATATAAGGAGGGTATAAGGATTGTACAGACTTTCCGACCTTACTTGATGTGAAATGCGGCTCCTTTCTCCAGTATGAAATTTATAGAACTAAACAACAGCAAATCTTGAAGGCCATCACCGATCTTACTTTCTTGAATCTGCCTCTGCAACCAGTCTGCGATGGTCCTTGACACACACGGCTTCTCTGAGACTAAGGCTCGCGGCGAGGAGCCGCGGCCCCAGCCTGCTTTCGTCCCTGCTCACTGTCCCATCTTGTCTCCTCTGAGACTGAGATCTTGTCTCCTCTGAGGCTCGCGGCGAGGAGCCTTGGCCCCAGCCTGCTTCCGTCCCTGCTCACTGCCGAACTCTGTTCCTCTGAAACTTACTTGGACTGTTTGGAGGCCTGGGCGCACTATCGGCAATTTCAAGATCGGTCCCGTCCTTGCTGCTCTGCTGTTCGATCTGCCGACGAACCCCTTCACCCCTCTTGCAGGCCCTTTTATCAACTTTTTGCTTCAATAATCAGGTCAGTTGCCAGATTGGCGCCTTGCTGCCGTGATTTTTTCTCCACTCGGTTTTAATTTTCGATTCCCTTTTGCTGTCCTGTCATTGGTTCTTCTCACCCGGCTGCAACGGCCTGTGGATGCCTGCGGCGGCCGGAACTGCTGCCTACAGCGGCCCAGAGGCGGAGCTTGCTGCCGTGATCTAGGTCAGGATCCTGCGCAGAGGCTTCTGCCGAGCGCCGTACGTGACCCGGGCCGCTGGCCGGCGCTCACGCTTAATGGTGTCGCGCAGCTGCTGTTATGGCGTCCTTTCATGTGCCATAATAGCGACACCCTGGCGGTACACAGGTCGGAACGAGGGAATTTGTTGCCTGCGTGGGGGGCTTCAGCCGGCGTCTCCACTGTTGAAGTGTTTGGTGTGCACACGGCCGCCGTTCCTTCCATGTTCAATTCTAAAAATATACATTCAATTATACATTCTATGTATATTTACATAAAAATATACATTCAATACAAGCAAATATACATTTGCTTTTAGAATGTTTCTATTCTTCTGCTTATCTCTATACTTTCTTCTTTTTCCCTCTGTTTCTTTTGGACAATTTAAAATGTATCTCGCTACACTAGCGCAATGTCGCATAACATATTCAGAAGGCAACAGGGTCGAAATTATCCAAAAGTGCAGATAGCTGATTACTTACATAGCGCAATCCAATAGTAAGCTGCGTGATTCAGTGAAATAAAAACTGACATTGAGCGAGCTTAACGGTCAACAGTTGAAGCTCACGTGACATTTTCCCGCTAGCATTCTGATAAAACACCCATTCAGTGTCGGACCTTGAGCCGAATGGTGTGAATGTGCGTGCCCGTGCCCCGGTGCCCCGACTCTGCCTCATTCATAATTTCCGCGCCAGCGAGCGGGCCGGGCCGCGTCGGCACCCAGAAATCACGGCCATCAAGGTGGGAGGGGGGGGGGGGGGGGGTGCGCGTCGCAAACGACGCTTTCAGCGTGATGAGCCGCCGGTCTGGCCGGGGATGGTTTGAGTCGACCGACTCCAGTTCCGGCAGACACATTAGCCGCACGACAGGCCGACCAACGCCCCTCCCCCTTCCGCCGAGCCCCCCCCCCCCCGCGCCGGCCTGCCAGCTAAACACGCCGACGGCACGAGCGGTGCACAAAAACTGCCTGTCGATGACGGCCTGACAGCGGCCGTCGCCGGCGCCGGAGGCAGTAATGGTCGGCTGGAACCATCACCAGCGTCACCACCGTCACCACCGTCACCAGACGGCGGGGCGTGGCCGGTCACCGCGTCACCACGTCACTTTGGATGGTGCCTACCCATTCTACTTGTTTTGTGTTTTCCTCCATGCCTCAATGACCACAGGCGAAATTAAAAGAGAACGGACCGAATGGACCGGTGGACGACATTCGCAATCGAAGAGAATGGACCATATGGACCAGTCGCGACAACATTCCACAATAATTCCCGCAAAGACTGGCCGCTCTTACAACACATGGCTCATTTCCTCACGCTCTCATTCGATGTCCATTTCGTTTCCATCAATGCCACCATTAATGGCATCATTTCAGTGTGATGCAAACACCATAAATGACCGCATTTCGGTACACATATCCACACGGTGTGTCGGCTAAATGACCTTCCATAGTGCATCTCACATAACAAACGCACGCCATGAGAAAAGCAAACAGCGCGGCCTGTGACCTGAGCCCTGTCCGGGCCTTGCCTGTGCGATGTTGGGGTTGGCGTGAATGCCTCATTTGGGCCTTACCTAGGTTGTCTGCGATGTTGGGGTTGGCGTGAATGCCTTATTTGGGCCTTACCTAGGTTGTCTGCGATGTTGGGGTTGGCGTGGATGCCTCATTTGGGCCTTACCTAGGTTGTCTGCGATGTTGGGGTTGGCGTGAATGCCTTATTTGGGCCTTACCTAGGTTGTCTGCGATGTTGGGGTTGGCGTGGATGCCTCATTTGGGCCTTACCTAGGTTGTCTGCGATGTTGGGGTTGGCGTGGATGCCTTATTTGGGCCTTACCTAGGTTGTCTGCGATGTTGGGGTTGGCGTGGATGCTGTAGAAGAACTTCACCATTATGTCGTCCCCCTCGGCCGCAGCAATATGAAGAGCCGTCTGACCGTCTTTCTGTCGACGGCACCACAGGACACAGTGACACAGTGCAGTACGTGCCATTGTGATACAATACATGACGCAGTGATACAATACATGACGCAGTGATACAATACATGACGCAGTGATACAATACATGACGCAGTGACACAATAAGTGGCGCAGTGAGTCAGTGACAATGCGTGACACAGTACTACAATGTACGACAATCATACGGAGTCGGCTGCATGACGTCACCACATGTAACATCCCAAGGTATCACATCATGTGTATGACGTCATGAGATTCTCAGGGAAATGACGTAACAGGGGATCACAGGATGCGACGGCACAGAGCGTGCAGTTGCCTAAGGGGGGGGGGGATCCTACTTTTATGGGCCGGATTCCACACAATGAACCGGCTCAGCCCGCTTACATTCACATGCAACTTACAGTAAAATACTACCGAATTCCGTTCCCGGCCTCTGCCATCAAACAAGTTGTGTTAGATGGGTCTAAATATTCATCTGAAATATTTAAACGAAAAACGTTGACCTGAGCCTGTTCTGCGAAATTTCGTGGTTTGCTCTGTCATCGGCACTTATTTGCCTGCGCCGAAATCATGACAGCGGTTCAAACCGTTCAAACACCCGTTTGAATTTAATGACGGCTCACTCCAGCTCATTACGCCACAAATGCGTTGAACTAGGCTGCATGGTGTACACTGTACAGCCATAAAACTAATTTGTGGCGTTTCCTTATGTAGGAAAGATATCAGGTTAAATTTGTACCAACTTTGAACTTTGTGCTCCCGTGATGGCGCTGAACGCGCGCCGGCGGCATACATGACGCCTTTTCAACTCGCCAAATGTCTTCAACACCGTGATCACACCAACAGTGCCCGGCAGTATATAGGGCCTTGGTGCCCGGCAACTGCGGTTAATCATCTATCAATCAAACTTTCGTGATCACTCCGCGCGTCACTGACACCGGAGCACGTGACTAGAGGAGCGTGGCACCTTCTCACGGCTGGCCGGCGTGTATCGGGCCGCCGATTGAAACCCAGCCGCCGCGGGCAGATCGTAAACACAGCCGACCGTGACCGGCGCGGGCCGGGGTACCACGACGCGACGCCAAACCGGCGGCCACCGCGGTACCGCTGACCACACCGCCGCGCCGGGCACTGAAGGATCGCAGCGACTCACACCGGCCGCCGCCAGGGTAACTGCAGGGTGAACACGCTGCACGCGGAGAAGTACTGACGCAGTGGCCAGGTGATATCAGCCCGGAGAGATACTGACGCAGCGGCCAGGTGATATCAGCCCGGAGAGATACTGACGCAGCGGCCAGGTGATATCAGCCCGGAGAGATACTGACGCAGCGGCCAGGTGATATCAGCCCGGAGAGATACTGACGCAGCGGCCAGGTGATATCAGCCCGGAGAGATACTGACGCAGCGGCCAGGTGATATCAGACGGGAGAGGTACTGACGCAGCGGCCAGGTGATATCAGCCCGGAGAGATACTGACGCAGCGGCCAGGTGATATCAGCCCGGAGAGATACTGACGCAGCGGCCAGGTGATATCAGCCCGGAGAGATACTGACGCAGTGGCCAGGTGATATCAGCCCGGAGAGATACTGACCCAGCGGCCAGGTGATATCAGCCCGGAGAGATACTGACGCAGCGGCCAGGTGATATCAGCCCGGAGAGATACTGACGCAGCGGCCAGGTGATATCAGCCCGGAGAGATACTGACGCAGTGGCCAGGTGATATCAGCCCGGAGAGATACTGACGCAGTGGCCAGGTGATATCAGCCCGGAGAGATACTGACCCAGCGGCCAGGTGATATCAGCCAGCTGACTGGAGCCTGTGGTGAGTTACTGCCTGTTCGTCGTGACCCCCGGTATAAGTTTGACGCAGAGAGATCGCGTTCTAATGGTCATAAAGTGGAACGCTTCAGCCACAAGTTAAGCTATGAACGTATACAATCACTGAGATGTGCTATCAGCAATATTACATCACCGTTGGCTGCTGCCGATATGGCACCTCGTGACCTCACAAGCTAGGTTGGTAAGTTTATGCGCTGAACATCTTATGGCTGACGGCGTTTCAAATTCCAGACCGAGCACTTTTATTTTATAGACCCTGTAATAATCACTGCCGCTTTCAAATCGTTTAACACCACGGGCATCTCATATAGAGTATCCGATCAACTTGTCCAGAATCATTCAGATACCTCACTCTGACCTTTGCAGATGTTTATCCACAGCTTCCCTCGAATTTTGGTGGCCTCACGCGATGCATAATGAATATGTATTCAACTTTTGCGAACCCATAACCTGAGCACTCATCAGCTTTGGCGGACTCGCCTCAACTTTATCCAGCACCTCGCTGCCCTCCACAGCAGCCGGACTCCGTTGGACTCACGTTCTGGGCATCCACCTGGACTCCATAGTCGGACAACACCCGGGCCAAGGGGCGGGTCCAGGGGCGGGTCCAGGGGCGGGTCCAGGGGTGGGTCCAGGGGCGGACTCGGGTCCAGGGGCGGACTCGGGTCCAGGGGCGGACTCAGGGGCGGGTCTAGGGGCGGGTCCAGGGACGGACTCGGGGCGGACTCACGTTCTGTGCGTCCACCTGGACTCCATAGTCGACGAACAGCCGCGCCAGGTCGATGTCTCTCCGCCGCACGGCCAGGTGCAGCACCGTGTCCTTGTTGCTCTTCCGCACCTTCACCTGAGGTCAGAGACAGACATGTCAATAGTCTGGATTGGAGGTCAGAGACAGGAAGGTCAATAGTCTGACCTGGAGGTCAGAGACAGACAGGTCAATAGTCTGGACTGGAGGTCAGAGACAGAAAGGTCAATAGTCTGGACTGGAGGTCAGAGACATACAGGTCAATAGTCTGACCTGGAGGTCAGAGACAGACAGGTCAGCAGTGAGACTGGAGGTCAGAAACAGACAGGTCAATAGTCTGGACTGGAGGTCAGAGACAGACAGGTCAATAGTCTGACCTGGAGGTCAGAGACAGACAGGTCAGCAGTGAGACTGGAGGTCAGAAACAGACAGGTCAATAGTCTGGACTGGAGGTCAGAGACAGAAAGGTCATTAGTCTGTACTGGAGGTCAGAGACAGACAGGTCAATAGTCTGATCTGAGGCTATTGCAACTGATTCAGTTTACAACACCACAGGCAATATAACCAGGAAGACGCCGCAGTTGGCGATGAACGAGCGAGCGCGAAAAAATGTATGGTGAACTTCAACTCCATCGGGCAAGTAGTTTCTAAGATACAAAAAGGGTGCGCACGTGCAGAAGCACCCCACCCCTGACTTGTGGGAAAGTAGCGGCTGAGAGGTCCCTAACCACGCACAAAATTTGAACACAATCGGCTCAACCGTTCCTGATATATATAATAGGGGTGTGCACAAGCGCACGTGCAGAGGCACCCCACCCCTGACTTGTGGGAAAGTGGCGGCTGAGAGTTCCATAACCACACACCAAATTTGAACACAATCGGCTCAGCCATTCCTGCGATATAGAATACGTGTGCCACGTGCGCACGTGCAGAGGCACCCCACCAATAACTTGTCAGAAAGTGGCGGCTGTGGGGTCCCTAACCACACACCAAATTTGAACACAATCGGCTCAGCCGTTGCGGAGTTATTGTGAGGAAACACCTTCAAACACCCCTCACGCGGCACGCGCCACGCGCAGTGGTAGTCACCCACGTGAGTCGGCACTGATTTCAAACAGGGTAGGTTGGATTGGGCTGCTCAGCAAAGAAGCCCACTTGTCAATCGGACGTGCAGTTGCAGAGATATGAGCTTCTCAAAAGCGTCGCCACGGGCCGGGCCGGGTCGGGTCGGGTCGGGTCGGGTCGGGTCGTTCATATTCAGATTTGTCCCACATACTATGGAAAGACGAGCGAGCGCTTCGCGCTCGCTCGTAATTACGGCATGGCAATTCAGCATTTGATAACCGCGCTGAAATGGGACCTGTATAAAATGGCAGCTTCTGGCAGAGAGTGGTTACTATGATCACTACACATGGCGTGTGAATCCACAGGGTATACCAGCTTTAGGTACAATTGAACCTGTAATCATTCTACCCAAGACGAACCTCTGAACGCAAAACGCAGCTTTGTTGCGTTACGAATGCACGAGATCTGCAGCGGCAATTAAGGTGGCTTGGCAACGTTCATGAACAACAGAAGCATGGCACACCTTATGCGAACCAGGTTAAGTACTTCAATTTGAACATTAAGGTCAAAGGTCAGTTATGAAGTCATGCGGTCTAGGATGCCTGCGCATTTTAAGAATGTAGGGTAATTAACTCATTCCGAACTCAACAGACACATATTTCGTATTATTTATTACTGCTAAGGAGGCATCAGTAAGCATTCAGGTTTGCATGAGGTCATGTGGATATCATCCATATGGCATCGGTAAGTGTGGACGTTCAAAGCTTGTCAGCATAGAAACGACGATGTCAGAGTGGGGACAGAACAGTTCAGTTGTGATGTTGATTGGTCAACAGTCAACGGTCATGGTCATGGGAGGCAATTAGCGAGAGTGCTTTGATTTAGAACATGCTAAGGACCTGAGCGCAATATTTAACTTTCCCGCATACTTCATCGCGCAACGAGACGCCAGTGAATCACCTCAAACAAAACCTCCGAGACGCCAGTGAATCACCTCAAACAAAACCTTCTCCTCACAGATGATAATCGAACTGCATTACTCGCTCAAAGGCGACAGTGATTAGAGTGGCACGAACATATTTCATTTCGTGAATCAGCGCTACAAATTAACGGGCCCGCCTACACTGTGCCTTCAGACATAACTAAGCCGACCTCAATGGTGGGTCACCTTACATCGAGCCGTCTGCAGTCTCTGCGCGGTGCAGCCTGGATATACCAGCGCCCAACACACTAGCCAGCTCACATGGCGCAGGTCATTCGGTTCCCCGCTTGGGGGGGGGGGGGGTCCCTCCCCACCCAGGCGGCATATGGCTATAGGCCGGACTACTGTGTGGACGAGAACCCCCCCCCCCACCACCAAAAAAAATAGGGGAAAAAATTGACCTTGACCAAATCACTTAACGTAAGATACCCTATTGCTAGAAGTAATGCCAGAAGTAAATCCCCCCCCCCCTCCCCCGGAATATGGCTTTAGGCCGGTCCGGGGAAAAAACGCGAAAAACCGGCGTAACCAGCAGCAGGAGCTGTACAGATCACAAGTCACCACATCGCGTTAGTTCACCGTCACAGTCAGTCAGTGAGATGGCGAGCATCGGGGCGAGAAGCTGAGATAGAAACAGCCGCAGGAGGTGCAGGGGTCGATCTCTTTGCCCAGGAACGTAATGCAAGGAGGAGGATTTATGAAGACAGATGTGTGCGATGGCGGCGTGCAGCCATCACGTGCAGTGCATAGGTCTGCCGTCTGTATGAGCTAGACTGTAAGGGAGCTTACCTGTAGTTCGGGCTGATAGTTGAGCAATTCGCGACACAGGTGCTGAGAACCCGCCTCGATCGCCAGAAACAGCGGTATGTTGCCGTCCTGGGACATATTGGCAGAGTCAGACGTGAGATGACTCTAGACAGTTAAATATCGCCAGAAACAGCGGTATGTTTCCGCCCTGGGGACATATTCGCCGTGTCAATCGTGAAGCGTCTCAACTCTCAAGGCACGGTTAATAAGTAGTGTGTCGTCACTTAGGCCGGGCAGGGGCTGGATGTCAACACAAATGGTGAAATAATGTAATAAGAGTTAGTGGAATGTCCTAAGTTGGATGATATTTTGCATCGCAAATAAGTACAAGAGAACAGCTTCTAAAGTTTTGGCATAAATGTGTCCTATACAAATGCATCAGCAGTAATTGACCCGGTTACTTGTTCAGGACGTTAAATCGTATTTGTGATCTTGTACTTTGAGTACAACCGAAGTGTTCAACCTTTACAGCTCGATAATAAAGCAAAGAAACTAAACTGCCTCGCTGTGTCAAGGTCAAACACTACATGAAACATCACCGAGAGGTCAAACAACACCATTAAGCATCACAACTAACAAAGGAAATCATTGCTCGTTGAGCTGGACCTTCCTAGAATTGGCAGCCGTGCCAGGCGCCGGCCCGCGCTGGGCTTCCAGCATTACCGCCGAGTGTTACTGCTGTGACGGCGTAAGGACGCACCGGTAGCTAGAGGCCATGTGTGACAGTTCGTGGCAGTCGTGTGACCGGACAGGATGTCCTGTATACCGTACACCCTGCAGGACCGCCGTGGCCACGGTCCACGCGGCGCGGGATGGCGGGATTTTAGCGCGCGCCGCCGGGCCTCAGAGCGGGATCGATGGCAGAGCAGCGCCGCTCCTGAGAAAGTGGGGCCCGTCACGCGACGACTGTATCGCCTGGGGCCGACTTCAGCCGCCCTCCGCCCTCCCTGCCTGCCCTGACCTGACCTGACGCAGATCCGCGTCGCCACACGTCGCCAACTGCGTGTTGCTGATGACATCCCCGAGCGTCGCGCCGCGTCGGAGGGCAGCGGCAGCTCGGCAGAAGCAATGTCTTCGTCGGCAGCCGCTACAGTAAACGACGAGCGATCCGCCTTGAACCCGGCCGCAGCCGCGCCAACACCGCCGCTGTGTTGTCTGCGACACGTTAACGGCCCGGCGGCCGGCCGCTGGGTCCCGGTTGACCGGGTTAAGCGGCCCCACACGTCGTCGCGCGCCGTCACAGGGCGGCCGTTTGTTTGCGGCCGGACGGACAGCTTATCCAGACGGGGGCGTGTCGACGTCCATATGCAAACGCGGCGCCGAAATCTGGGATTGCCGCCCAGAAATAGCTGGCGCTGCGCGCCGTGTGGTCGCTGGATCGATGTGTCCCGCTCGGGGCGACGTCGTCACGGTGGGCCACGGGACACGGCTCCGGCGACTGACAAGTGGCGGGGCCGCCCAGGGCGAGCGGGGTCCGATTCTGGCGTAGTCGCGTCGGCTGGGCCGAGCGTCGCGTCGGCTGGGAGAGGTGAGCCGGATGATGGCGGGGTCCGTGTTCGCAGTGGGACAGAGGAGATGCTAGCGTCGTGTGCGCGTGAAATGAGCGGTGGAGACTGGGGAACAGTCGTTAACTGGCGTCACAGTTCACAGGACCAGTTCTGATCGCCGCCCGGTGTATTCAAAAGAACTTCTGTTTTGATATAGGCATGGCCCGCATAATCGAGATTTTGAGTTAGATCAGATCGAAATTCGTTGGTGACTAGACTCAACAAGATGTCCGATATCAAGTTCACGAAGTGTAAAGATAGCTGATAATATTTTAACTTCCACGAATCGGCAATGATGAGCGAAATGAGTTTCTGATCGTCGTTGAGTTTCAAAGATCATTAATACCAGTAAGGCGCCGTAGTTGGCGCTGAACGAGCGAGCGCGAACGAAATGTATGGTGAATTTCAACTCCATCGGGCAAGTAGTTTCTGAGATACAAAAAGGGTGAGCACGTGCGCAAGTGCAGAGGCACCCCACCCCTGACTTGTGGAAAAGTGGCGGCTAATAGGTCCCTAACCACACACCAAATGTGCACATAATATGCCCAGCCATTGCGAAGTTTTTGCGAGAAAACACTTTTCAACACTCCTCACACGGCACGCGCCACGCGCAGTGGTAGCCACCCACGTGAGTCGGCACTGGTCTCAAACAGGATATGTTGGATGGGGCTGCTCAGCAAAGAAGTTCGCTTGTCAATCGCACGAGCGGTTGCAGAGATATGAGCTTCTCAAAAGCGTCGCCACGGGCCGGGTTGGGCCGGGCCGGGCCGGGTTGGGCCGCTCATACCAGTAAGACGCCGAAGTTGGCGATGAACGAGCGAGCGCGAAGAAAATGTATGGTGAATTTCAACTCCATCGGGCAAGTAGTTTCTGAGATACAAAGAGGGTGCGTACGTGCACACGTGCAGAAGCACCCCACCCCTGACTTGTGGGAAAGTGGCGGCTGAGAAATCCCTAACCACGCACACAATTTGAACAAAATCGGCTCAGCCATTCCTGCGATATAGAATAGGGGTGCGCACGTGCGCACGTAGAGGCACCCCATCCCTGACTTGTGAGAAAGCGGCGGCTGAGGGGTCCCTAACCACACACCAAATTTGAACACAATCGGCTCAGCCGTTCCTGAGATATAGAAGAGGGGTGTGCACGTGCGCACGTGCAGAGGCACCCCGCCAATAACTTATGGGAAAGTGGCGGCTGAGGGGTCCCTAACCACACATCAATTTTGAACACAATCAGCTCAGCCGTTGCGGAGTTATTGCGAGGAAACACCTTCCAACACCCCTCACGTGGCAGCCGCCACGCGCAGTGGTAGTCACCCACGTGAGTCGGCACTGGTCTCAAACAGGGTAGGTTGGATGGGGCTGCTCAACAAAGAAGCCCGCTTGTCAATCGGACGTGCGGTTGCAGAGATATTAGCTTCTCAAAAGCGTCGCCACGGGTCGGGTCGGGTCGGGTCGGGTCGGGTCGGGTCGGGTCGGGTCGGGTCGGGTCGGGTCGGGTCGGGTCGGGTCGGGTCGGGTCGGGTCGGGTCGGGTCGGGTCGGGTTGGGTCGGGTCGGGCCGCTCATATTCAGATATTTCCCGTATACCAAGGAAAGACGAGCGAGCGCTTCGCGCTCGCTCGTAATTAAGATTTGTCCCACACACCACGGAAGAACGAGCGAGCGCGAAGCGCTCGCTCGTAATGACTATGAAAATTGAATGATTTGATCGTCCATGTCACCATTTTTCATCAGTAATGGCGTTCACGTTGATTAGGGTATTTATCGGGACATAAATAGCTTACAAATCGTCATGTAATGCATTTTTTCATGAGTCCTTGTCACGATCGAGCTGAAATATTGCCACGGAACAATAATCAGAACACAGGTCCAGGGTCAATTCAACCATACACATACCCAATGGCACATGCACTGTCTGCGCGGTCCATCGACGCATGCGCAAACTCACCGCGTCTTTGTCAAGCAGGGCCTTAAGCAGCGTCCGCTGGTTTAGCGTGGAGCTGCCTGGGTGGAAGAACTGTGGCCAGACAGACACAGCTGTGAGGTGGGGAGGTGGTACGCGCCGGCTGGAGCCAAACGCTCAAAGCACATCACTGACACGGCAACAATCGACTCAGCTAACGGAAGATGGCATGGCCAAGCAGAGTGGCAAACCGTCTCTTGGAGATTTGCAGCGAATATTTTGCGTCGTAAAGCATTACATAGAAAGCGATTCAAAGCAATGGGAAGGAAGAAGTACAAGAATCACTTGATGGCTATATGCAGTGTAAGGAAATCAACAGAAGCACATTACCTTGTCTTGGATAGGCGCCGTCAACGTATAAGTTTCAGTTGCAAAGTTCTGCCAACAAAAATGATTTAACATAAATAAATGGAAGTGTTGGATCACCCACGAATCGCGTCTGTACTGGCGCGAACGGTTCGAATGCATGCTCAGACGGATCGCACATGCTCAAGTCATCAGATGAATCCAACATGCGATCACGGCAAAAAAACATCATGGCTACAAGCAAGCAGTGGCATAAAACATTACGGTCGGCAAAACGATACTTATATAACTGAATGAAACGTAAGAGCTACACAGTACTTTACACACTCAAAAAATGGTAAACGTTAAAATAAAAATAAAATAATGAATTAACTAGCTTTATAGTCAGGGAGTCATGCCAATCTGGTATTGATTGCACAATGAACATATACACAAATTCATAAATAACACGCCTGACATACAAGCCAAAAACAAATAATGTCACATGCTGGGCCTCGGACCAACTCAATAAGCCCTCCCCGATCCCACAGTACACCCAGATGCCCCCCATTGACGCTGACATACACTGCGACGTCGAGAGCATCACCCCAGGCAACACGCGTCCCCTCCCGCTGCCCGGCACACATAACACATGCAGTGCTGAGATGCAGGCCACAGGAGAGTACCGAGCCCGGCTCTCTGGCCAATACAGACCAGAGCAGAGCCCCGGCCCGGCCCAGCCGGCCCCGCTCAGTCGTACCACATCCTTGATCAGGCGCACGTCGCGGTTCGTGGACTGCAGCAGCAGCCGCAGGATGTTGACCGCCAGGCCGGCAGTGCGGGTACACACCAGGTGGACACAGGTCATCTTCTTCGGCTGCCGGGTCGGAGGGGCGCGGAGGGCAGTTAGAGCACGGAAACAGTCACAGGTATCGCTGTCAATCTAGCCGACGTCTGTGTTGCCCCTCCTCAACGTTGACTTGTTCCCGTTCGAACGACGCTATTATTCGTGACCTGCACACGACCGTGCTGACTGCACTCATACAGTCTCGACAATGAGACATTTATCCCGCGATCTTGCTGGCGCATTACATGATTCATCGGCAAACTTTACTCTTCAACAACGGAGCACAGTAAAGCCCTGGCTAATTGCCAGGTCAGCATACGCCGATACAAAGCCCTGGCTATGGGGACTGAGAAGACAAGCCAGATACAAATCCAGGGCTTTTGCTGAAGTATCTTGGCCGATGAAGTATCTTGGCTACTCGTACCTGAGTAACGAGTCACGACTTACGACGCAGGACAAGCAATTCATGACTCTGTCGCGGCCCTTCCGCTCACCCCTGTGAGCGCGTTGACGTCCGCCTTCCGGTTCAGCAGGGTCTTCACCATGTCCTCTCGGGCGTGCAGCACGGCGAAGTGGAGGATCGAGAAGCCCTCCTGTCGGCAGACGAGGGCGTCAGGTGAGGGTGGCGGAGCGGGCGGAGAGCGGGGAGGAAGCGGTATAGCTCGCAGGAGACACACACATCAAACGTTCCGTTTGATGATGTATGGCTGGCAGCAGTGTAAAAAAATCGCGCCGCTTCGCGGCGCTAAATAACAAGTAACTACTATAACATGAAAGTCCACATTAAAATTGCTGCAAAGGTTTAAATACATGCATCAAAAATGGGTATTTTTTTTCGTCATTTCAGCTGACCCCCCCTCACACTAAACAAATTATCGGTCACGCCCCTGGGTACAGCTGACAATTGACATAGTTTTGCTCAGTGTAAGGAAATGTCAGAACAATGCAAACTGCAAGCTGATATTTGTTTTTCTTCGATATCCCAAAACGTCGAAAAGCTAAAAAACAAAAACAAAAAATATCAAAATAAAGAAATAATTAGAAATCGTGCAGTTGCAAAATAAAGTGGCCCAAATTCGGGAAGAAATTCGAAATTGGGAGTAGGTAAGGTTCGCTAAAAACGGGTCCCCCCCCTCCAAAAAAAAATCGGCCGGCTGAATCCGCCCTTGCACCTATCCAGGCCTGAGAGGGCCCTACGCCCGATTAAGAGGGCCCTCGCCAAGCTTTGGAGGGGCCCAACGCCGGTCTGAGAAGGCCCTTGCCAGGCATGAAAGGGCCGTAAGCCTGCTTCGCATGACCCTTGCTAGGCCATAGGGGGCTAACGCGGGTTCGAGAGGGCCCTTGCCAATCCTGAGAGGGCCCAGGGGTGGTTTGAGAAGGCCCTTACAAGACCTATGGTCCTTACGCCCGCTAACAGAGCTCATATCAAACCTTAGGGGATGGGCTATGCCGGTTAAAAGGTAATTTCTAGGTCTAAAAGGCCCCTTTCTGAGCTTGAAGGGGCCATACGTCGGTCTGAGTTGGCCCTTCCCAGCCTTAAAATGGCTCTTCGCTGGTTTGAGAGGGCCCTTACCAGGCCTCAGATGGCCCTAACTTGGTCTGAGGGAGTCCCTACTAGGCCTCTGAGGGTCCTATATCGGTTTGAGAGGGCTCTTTCCGGCCTTGAGAGGGCACATCCAGTCTGAAAGGGCCATCCCAGGCCTGAGACTAACCTAGTCTGGTCTGAGAAGCACTCGGCTGGTCTGAGAGGGCCCTTGCAAGGTCTGAGGGGGCCCTCGGACCATTCGCGAACAGAGAATATTGGCGAACGGCCCCTTGGCTACGCCCCTGGCCACGCTACCACCCATGTCAGAAGGCAACATACCACAAATAAAATATGTAATTTTACCTGACAACTTCACTTGTCAGTGGGTGTCTCAGCCCGTTGGTGATATGCATGAGTACATAAAATAAATACATAAATGTAATGGGAATATCCAGACTGGTTATTGATTCGACACTGATTGAATCGATTGGAATCGTTCAATAAAAATGCATTGAATCAAAACATAATTGATTCACCACCAGATATTTTGATTCATGAATCGTGATTGAATCAAAACCCGCATCAAATCAAGGCTGATTGAATCAAAAGATTGAACGATGCAAGTGCACTGGTAAATTGTGCAAATACATGCAGTCCCAGTGGCTACATTCATTTATACTGAAATACTATTGCTGTAATAATGTTTTAATGATCATATATATGCATGTTTCCATTTTCTTGATTTGACATCAATTCATCTCATATATTGAAATGTTGAATCAAACGTGAATCGATAAAAAAATTGCTTTGATTCTTTGAATCGGAAGGAATAATTTCTCAAAATTGTATTCGTGAATCGAACGGTGATTGAATCATTCAGATTCCAAAATGAATCATGATTGAATCGTTCCAAAAAAGTTGAATCAATAACCAGTCTGGGGATATCGAATGGCGGAGACCCGACTGCAATTGGGTGAGAATGCCCAAAGTTATAAGCTTCTGAATAGTGCGGCCCGGCCGGGCCATGTAGGCAGGCCAAATTTAAATTGATCTAAGTTGATGATAAATCCCACGAGTGCTTCGCACACGATTGGTAAATAACTATCATTTTTGCCTCAGATCTGCCTAAAAAAGTTCGCCCCCCAACTTCAAATAGTTCCCACGCCCCTGGCGTCATCCATAGACTGTGCATCACGTGTTACAATCAGCACCGGGCAGCACGGTCCTGTGAGGTTTCTGGTAAACCTCTGGACAGGTCGCGTGCCGCGTAAAGCACCGAGTCGGCATCCGCTGGCCAGCTCACAGTTCCTCTGACGAGTGGAAATCCGTGTGCACATTGTGACAACTGTTCCCGGTACTGGCATATACAAATGATGAGTTATGTTGGAACAGTCACATTGCATGTATTTGTCAGGAGGGTCGAGGTTTAACCCGCGCGGCGCTGGGGGGTAAATTTTACCCACCCTCCCGGATTTTCTCCATAACTTGAAAACTATGACAGATATCGAATTGAAACTTGCGGTACCTTATGGTGCATCAATTCTACATCTTGTGTTATAATTTTGTTGAAATTTGTGAAAATTTTGAGGAGATAATGACGTTTTAGTGACGTCATGTCATGTCATTTTTGGTGAAAAAACGTTAAATGTTTGACAAATCGTAGAAAATAGCGTGTTGATGCAAATCGCAAATAAAAGGCGTCAAAAGAAAGGAAATAACATTGTCTTTAACATGATTATCTCAGATGTTCAAAATTTTGGGTTTTTGACCCCACAAAATGCAAAAAAATGATTTTGGGGAAGAATTTCCACAAAAGTTTTTTTTTGTTGAAAATTTTCAAAAAACTGGAAGATGTATTAGAGAGACCAGTATGAACGATGTTCAAACCAAATTTCAAAGCAATTTCTTTATTTTTGACTGACTTATGGCTCTAAGAATAAGTGACTCATGACGTCATTTTTTTTAATTGCGTTTTTTGGCTTTTACTGATCAGATACAGACAAATAAAAGCCACCACTGTATTTCGAAGACAAAACTAGTCTAGAAACATGCAATGTTTATTTAGATTAATCAATTTCAAATTTTAACCTTATTTGTGACCTGACCTTGACCTGAGGGCGATTATATGATGTCAGGCTGTGAAAATGGCTGCTTCTATCGAATTATACGTGTAAAATAACCCATACAACATGTGTCGCATGGCTTTCGTAGACCTGTGACCTTTTGTGACCTGACCTTGACCTTGACCTTTGCTTAAAATTTCACTTTTACTTATGCGGGAGATGCATTATACATTTGGGAGCACTTTGTGAGATAATAGTTGCAATACAAGGCTTTGGATGGAAAGTATAGCCCAAAAACCCAAATACTGAAATTTTGACACTTGACCTGACTGTGACCTGACATGTGACCTTATGTTAATAATTTCGGGCAGGCTTTAGATTCTTCTCACTGAGAGCTTTCGATCGCCGCCTTGCGCGTCTCGCTGCGGTTATTGGTTCGGAAGATACGAGGGGGGGTAAAATCTACCCCCAGCACCGCACGTTCGGATGGAGACCCCAGCGCCGCGCGGGTTAATCTTTGGCGTTTTGTCGGTTATGTGTCGGTTATTATTTTAATGCTTTATGCACCACTGAATAGTCAAGTAGCGAAGCAGCGCGTGATATTTACTAGCCCCCGCTTCACCATGTACTCATATCGACAAAGTCAATGTGCTAACTTACGTTGCGATGCAAGTGAAACTCCGGAACCCAGCATACTAAACAAAATATATCAAACCCATTTCACCGTTTTACGACGCATGAACTGTCAGTCGGGCGCCAACGCCAGTTGTTTCCCCTTCTTCGCACCGTGATGCGTGTTCAACAACTTTCCATAGACCTCATTCAACTTTTATGTAGCACGAATGCCCACTGCCCAGGTCAAGGTGAGCACTTCGTCAGCTTCACAGAACTCTGCAGGAGTCTGTGCACTGCCCCATCACCCGCCCGAGTCGATGGACTTCCTCATCACCCACCCGAGTCGATGGACTGCCTCATCACCCACCCGAGTCTGTTCACTGCCTCATCACCCGCCCGAGTCGATAGACTTCCTCATCACCCACCCGAGTCGATGGACTGCCTATCACCCACCCGAGTCTGTTCACTGCCTCATCACCCACCCGAGTCGATGGACTGCCTCATCACCCACCCGAGTCGATGGACTTCCTCATCACCCACCCGAGTCGATGGACTTCCTCATCACCCACCCGAGTCGATGGACTGCCTCATCACCCACCCGAGTCGATGGGCTGCCTCATCACCCACCCGAGTCGATGGACTTCCTCATCACCCACCCGAGTCTGTTCACTGCCTCATCACCCACCCGAGTCGATGGACTTCCTCATCACCCACCCGAGTCGATGGACTTCCTCATCACCCACCCGAGTCGATGGACTGCCTCATCACCCACCCGAGTCGATGGGCTGCCTCATCACCCACCCGAGTCGATGGACTTCCTCATCACCCACCCGAGTCTGTTCACTGCCTCATCACCCACCCGAGTCGATGGACTTCCTCATCACCCACCCGAGTCGATGGACTTCCTCATCACCCACCCGAGTCGATGGACTTCCTCATCACCCACCCGAGTCGATGGACTTCCTCATCACCCACCCGAGTCGATGGACTTCCTCATCACCCACCCGAGTCGATGGACTTCCTCATCACCCACCCGAGTCGATGGACTTCCTCATCACCCACCCGAGTCGATGGACTGCCTCATCACCCACCCGAGTCGATGGACTTCCTTATCACCCACCCGAGTCGATGGACTGCCTCATCACCCACCCGAGTCGATGGGCTGCCTCATCACCCACCCGAGTCGATGGACTTCCTCATCACCCACCCGAGTCTGTTCACTGCCTCATCACCCACCCGAGTCGATGGACTTCCTCATCACCCACCCGAGTCGATGGACTTCCTCATCACCCACCCGAGTCGATGGACTTCCTCATCACCCACCCGAGTCGATGGACTTCCTCATCACCCACCCGAGTCGATGGACTTCCTCATCACCCACCCGAGTCGATGGACTTCCTCATCACCCACCCGAGTCGATGGACTTCCTCATCACCCACCCGAGTCGATGGACTGCCTCATCACCCACCCGAGTCGATGGACTTCCTCATCACCCACCCGAGTCGATGGACTTCCTCATCACCCACCCGAGTCGATGGACTGCCTCATCACTCACCCGCTGCGGGGCTACCAACCCGAGGCGCCCCACCCCGCGGCCATCTCCCGGGACGTCTCGCGGAAACTTCACGCCTGCCTTCTGCGTGCCCACCTACTCGAGGCACCCTGCTCGTGCGACGTCGTCGTCGTCGTCGTCGTCGTCGCCGCCGCCGTGGGCCGGCTGACACGGCGGAAATTAGGCTAATTTGGCGCGATCGCGGCGCCGTCGAACGGCCGAGCGAGCAGGGCCGTCTCTCTCTTTCTGTCACCGATAACGATATGTCAACAGGCCAGCCGTGATTCGGCGCCGGTGGAGCGGCGCTGAGACCGGCTCAGGCGCGGCTGAGACCCGCTTACCGCGCACAAAACTGTCACTGCAATGCCTACTGACCAGACTGCCGTACCCGAGGATAAACGGTACACGGCAGACGGCGGCGGCCGGTCACGGAGGCTGAGGGCCGGCAGGGTCACTGACCTGGGCTGAGGTCATAATGAGCGGGTCAGGGGTAGTGATCGGTCAGTATGTCCGGGTCGGAGTTTGGTGTGCCCAGTATGGCTCGGACAGTCTTGTTTATAGTCCTGCACATTGCAGGGTTTTCAAAGCAACATTTATTTAACATAAATTATTAGGCTCTATATATTCCCGCCCGGTGTTGGGAAATTATGCAATATTCACTGAGGTTTTCTATGCGCGGAGTACCGAGGGCCGGTAGGCCCGAGGTACGAAGCAAAAACAAGCGAGGTGAATATTGCATAATTTGCCAAACACAAGGGTGGGAAGATATTTACCGCATGCCGCAAATTTATATTTGCTATGGCATATTGCCGTATGCGCTTCTGTTCTGGCACTTCCTTTCTGACAATTTGTTCAACAATTTGTCTGGGGAAAAACAAAATGACAACGGTTCAAATCGTTTCCCAAATACTTTTAAAATTATAGCAGCAGCGGTCCGAAGTCATTTTCCAAAAGCACGTGCCAATGTTGAAAGGATATCTCGGCATGTGGTAAAATACAGCTATTCTCAATACAAGGCAGCAAAACGCAACTCTTCTCCAAATGTTACCAACAACTGGGCGATGCTCCTATAGATGCAGCATTATTATCGATTGATACCATGGAAAGTAATGGTTTAACCTACAAACTTAAATGAATGTGGACCACACCCATGTGTCTTCTTTTGCAGGTTGTGATGCCCTGTCATGCATTAACATTATTAGCCCCGTCACCGTGTCGCTGTCAATATTTGTTTTGCGCTTGGAATGATTTATGATGCATCCATGGAAGCTGCGTTTTGACCTTGACTCAAAGACACGTGTATCGTTAATTCGATGTGTGTCCGCGAAGTCAGTCTTTGCTCTAGGAATACAACTAAAGCATCGTCTCATGTGTCAAGCTGCTACGGTTATGTCATCATGTCACGGTTTAACCACGCTTTGTAGTCCGCACATACCGCCATAGGTTGTTTTGTGCTCCCGACATGTATTAATCGCACCCGAGTAGTCACCACGTCAATATTTCCTTTGCTGTCAGCATTTCTCAATCATACCGGCTGCTCTTATGATCTTGACATGATGACCCGTATATATCGTTACGCCTCCAGCTCGGTGTCGCGCGCCGGGCTAGACGGACATGGCCGGGACGGGTTCCTTATTACCTGCCTCCCCTCTTCCTGCCTACGGCGGCTGGGGAGCCGGGGAGGGGCACAGGTTGACACGCACCCCGGGATCGATCCCGCGGGGCGGTGCTGGCGGGAACGTGACGAGTTCTGGCGGGAACTTGACGAGTTCCCGCCGCCCACCGCCGCTCTGGTAACCCAGTTCTACCCCTGAGGCAGCGGGCCGGGGACCAGCCAGTCAGCCAGACGGAGGATCAGGTCACCAGGTCAGCACTCGCCACACAAATCGGAACAATGGGCTGACATGCTTTCTAGCTACAAACCCGTTGAATTTTTAAACCTATGAAGCTGAAGAGCTTGACAACCATCTAACCCAGCTAGCTGAGTTAAACCCTCAAGCAATCAGGTGACCGAAATTCTTTGTGTGTGTTAAGAACTGTTCGAATGCTATGAATCGATGGCAGCTGATAAGGCTTGAACGCAATCCACTCATATCATGTCATCGTACCGGACGCAATGTTAGCAGATTACCTTTCCCACGAATAGGCTCCTGATCCCAATGTCCTGCATAGCGTGTCCGTCTATATCGGTCATACATATAAGTGAACGGCACGGTCATCGAGACGACGGACGGTCCGCTGATTTGGTCGCCAAAGCAGCATAATATTTATGATTTCTCCTTATACGAACTCGTTGAATAAATAAGAGTTTGAACTCGGAGGGCCAGAGACAACCTTCATAAACACGTATTTCAAAGAAGGACGAAACCATTATTTGCCATACGACACGCCATGTGATGGGATAGGTATAACCGAAATCGATCGCTGCAGCCCCGGCAACGACCAGCATGCAAAGTTAGAGTTCATAGCTGCGAACTCTCGACAGTCTACTGCCTACTCTAGTCAGTCACGCACTATACCTATTATACTGGCATCACTGACAAGTGAGAAGTGACCCGGCATTGGACAATGGACACGTCATGGGTTGCCAACGCTTCTCCTTTGTTTAAGATAATAATTTACGAAAGAAACAGGTCTTTAAAATAGCCGACTTTTGAACTGCGATGCTCACGAGTCACGATTCACGAGCTACTTTCACTGTTGGTGAATAATTTAAATTACCAACCGACCACGATATACAGAGAACGTGAAGCCAGTAAGTGTAAAACCTGCCTTTGAGAGCGCTCCTTTAAAGACTTGATCAATTCGAAATGTTCACGACGGCGATTTCGAATGTAATCATTTGCATGCAATTGTGTGCAAAGTTTCGCTCCATTGCGTGGATGATGTTCCGCTGTAACGAATGTAAAACTTGCCGGAGAGCACTTTCCTTCGGAAATATCACGGACCAACGGCTCCGACGCACGCCACGCCGTGCGATTGTAGTGTTCCGATGAGGTCAACCTTGCCCCAGATCCACAGCATGCCACCCACGTCAGCGACGCAGCGCAGACTATATAATGCCGGCTAACTGTCCCGTTCCGCTGCTCATGAGCTGTTGGTGATTGGTTCGAATAGGGCGAGCTGGGAATAACCACACGGTATTATTGACTTTTCGGGTGTCGGAATGCGCTTACACCCACTGTGATGAGCAATAGAGAGGCCAGAAAACTGGAAAGATTGCACATGGCGCTGTGGTTAAACCACGGAGATTGCGAGGGGTTTATCCTTGACATACATGAACAGTCTTTCCAGAAGGGATGTGGAAGAAAGAACACAGTTACAATGATCCAGTTGTTTGCTGTTGTCGTTAATTAGCACGATTGTTCCCTAATTTCAGTGGTAGCCGGCCCAGTTCATCTGAATAATGACGTGTCACTATGACGTCAGTGGTTTCCAGCATCGTGGAAGATCGCGTGCGTTCGGGGTGTGGTATTACGCAGCGGCAGTATCGGGGCTGCGGAGTCGGAGTCGGAGTCGGAGTCGGAGTCGGAGTCGGAGTCGGAGTCGGAGTCGGAGTCGGAGTCGGAGTCGGAGTCGGAGTCGGAGGGGTCGGAGTCAGCAAATGTGGGCCGAGCCGTAATCAGATTCGAAGTCGGATATGTATTTAGTCCGGGTTGAAGTCGAAGAGTAAATAAAGAAATCGTCTGATTGCACAGCTTAGCTAAGGGCCGCGTAGTCACTCGGACTCGGAGTCAGGCATATAAGTAGCCAATTTCACCCGGATTCGACTCGAGGTCATCATGTAATTCTAGACAATGCGCTGCTAAAAAACTAATTCGCATTTGGAATGCGAATCGATGCACTTCAATTAATTTTTGGTCAGTTAATATGACTGACTCTTCATAATTTTGGGACGATAAAATAATTAGATATAGAACGCGTCAGCCCAAGATCGTCTGGTTCAAAGGTTGTGGGAAATGTTCGATGGTTAGGACGTGTAAAGCCTCCTTGTGAAATAGGCCGGGTCATGAAAAACAGATTTCAGATTAATAGTGATATTATCATACGCTGTGTCATTACAAGCTTACATATTTTTTCTTCTTAAATTTTTCAAATAAAATTTGGAGATGCCAACCGGCCTCTTTTTAGGGACATTGTTGCCATTTTTTCGTCAATATCGTTCATTTTTGCATGAATAATTTTTGTTACGTTTTTTGAAAATACCATTTTCAAACTCTCCGTATGCTGTTTGCCAGCCGTAGGGATTTTCATAAAGTTATCATATACATTGAAGCTGCTTCTCCGCATTTCCCGTAAGGATTTAAGGCACCGCTCGCAGCGCCATCTATTGAGCGGAATTGCAGTATATGTACTAGGTGCAGTTGTCCGGCTGCGGAGGCCAGCAGAGGGGCTCCACACGCGATTAAATGGAACACCAACAGGTTAACTCAGTGGGAACTGGATCTGGAGACAGGACAGGTACCGGGCCTCACGTCTGGAGATAGAACCGGTACCGGACCTCACGTCTGGAGGCAGAACAGGTACCGACCCTCACGTCTGGATACAGGACAGGTACTGGGCCTGACGTCTGGAGACAGGTCAGGTACCGGGCCTCACGTCTGGAGACAGGACAAACACCGGCCCTCACGTCTGGAGACAGCACATGTGCCGGGCTTCACGTCTGGAGACAGGACAGGTATCGGGTCTCACGTCTGGAGGCAGGACAGGCACCGGGCTTCACGTCTGGAGACACGACAGCTACCGGGCCTGGAGGCAGGGCAGGTACCGGACCTCTCGTCTGGAGGCAGGACAGGTATCGGGCCTCACGTCTGGAGACAGGACAGGTACTGGGCCTCACGTCTGGAGATAGGACAGGTACCGGGCCTCACGTCTGGAGGGAGGACAGGTACCGGGCCTGGAGATAGGACAGGTACCTGTCCTGTCTCGAGGGGCAGATCAAGCTCATGCAGTTTAATTTGTTTGGGACGCACTCCTCCCCACCCACTTGAAATCAATTTTCCATCGAGTTAATCTGTGGTGTTCCATTTCAGTAAGTGGCGGTGGAAGGTATTTTCGGATGGGGGAGAGGGGCAAAGAAACCCAGGGGCTCCCTCGGCCAAAGAGCCCCTCCCCACGGCCAAAAGTCCCCCCCCCCTCAAGACAAAAAACTGACGCGAAATGGTATCTCCTCGGATTTAGGCCACTATATTTTGCAGGGTCTCTAAATAACTACTTTTTAAAAATAAGTTAGTCGCAAAAATCGTCGGACAGGCCTATGTTGAAGTTTCATCAGGCCTTCCGAGGGCCCCCTTAGGCCGACTGAGGGCCTTCTGTCGGCCTTAGAGGGCCCTCAGGCTAGCTGTGGGGCACCTCGGGGCCCTCGGTCAATTTTTCGGTCAAAAAGAACAAAATCGAACACCAACTTCTTGAAGGGCTCTTACAAATTTATTTCATAGAGGGGCAAAATAATATGTTTGCCCCCCCAACTTCTTGAGTGGGGGGGGGCAGCTTCAATTCGATTCAGCAGAGAAACAGCTGCATTGTCCATGATAACTCCATGATAGTAACTACGGTTGTCAAACAGCATACGGATAATTCGAAAATGATATTTTCAGAAAATTGTAACAAAATAATTCATGCCCAAATGTACGATATTGACGAAAAAAATTCGAAAAAGTGTCCCCAAAAAGAGGCCAGCGGCACTTCCAAATTTGATTAAAAATTTAAAAAATGCATGTGAGTTTGTAATCGTATAGCGCATAATAATTTCACTATTCATCTGTGCATGCTCGCAAAAACCTATCGAATGACCAGGCCTAATGTGCAACCGAATAATGTTTGGGTTACCCATGGCAGAAGTAGCACGTCACACCAGTTTATTCTGAATGACAATTGTGCTAGCCTGCGAACTGTTTCACAAATAAATCCCAGTCTCTCATTTCACGGCTATGATGTGCAGCATCCAAGCGGCCCACTCCTGCCGCCCCGTGGCAGTACGCTGCCACCCGCGCAGAGCCGCAACGTGTGCCAACCGTGACGAACGCTGCGCAGAGCCGCAACGTGTGCCGAGGCACTGGGTAGTGAACCTGTGCCGCCATCGTTCCAATTCTCTGTTCCCGCCGCCTTCTCAGTGTATCGGTGTCATGACCCGGCAGGCTCAACAGGCTCATTGCACACCGTGGATACGGCGCTGGCTGACTCCACCCTCCACGGGTCCGCTAGCGGAGCCAGAGAACGGCCGGCCGCCGCACACGGCGACAGCCCTGACCTGCCGCCGGAGTCTGCCAACTTCACGGCCGATCAGCGCCGCTGGAGTGGAGGCGGCCCGGGTGGTCACAGCGCCGCCCCCGCCCCCGCCCCCGCCCCCGCCCCCGCCCCCGCCCCCGGCCGCCTGCCGCTCCCACGGCCCGCGGAGTCGAGCGGTGCCACCGTCACAATGGCACAGCGTGCCACGTGTTACGCGCACTCATGCGCGCTGCCGGGGCGTGGCGATTGAGAAACCCATGTGTCGCAAATTGATAAACGCTAGTTCACTGCGCCAAACATGCCAGAGCTCTCGAGGCAGCTCGAGCGCGCTCAATCATGGGCATACTGCCGCTTCGAGTAAGCAAACCGACCAAGCAGTTCATTGACTACTAATTAGTGAAATGCACAGACGTTTTTTTTCCTAACTTCAAAATAACCAACTTATTATCCTGCGAAACTCGAAATCGCACTGATCCAAAGGAAGGTCACATCCATCAGCGGAAAAGTCAGTGTTGACATTGCAGCTAGCAGTGGTGGGCATCGTTACTAAAAAAGTGTATTTCCGTTACTCGTTACTCCGTTACTTTAGTCCGTTACTCCGCTACATTAGTTTAACCCTCGCCAGTGCAGGGGGTGGATGCCACCCCACCTCTCGGTTTTTCGGGAATAATTTGCGCATTTATCAACCGATTGCAATGAAACGTTCAGTACCCTACTTTATAACAATCTGACACGTACTGTGAAAATTGCAAACCTCTACTGCCCATGACCCGTAACCTATGATCTGTTTCTCAAGGTCATGTCAGACGCAACTGGCGTACCGTAGTATCGATGCTTGTAACTGGTGCACTTTCCGAGAGTTTGTTGTTCAGGAACATAGGTGCTAAAGGAAAATAATGACCTTTTCCCACAAAAAAGGAGTTATCACTTGAAATGGACAGACGAGACCAAAATATATTGCAAATTTATTACATTTTGCTTTGCATGGGTATACACATTCCTACCGAAAGATATTTTAAGTTAAAATTGATAAGCGTTCCACACTTTTAACGACACTCTCAAGTACGTGGTAACGAATTTTGTGTTCACCAAAATCCGGTATTTTTTTGACGAAATGGTATGGAAAATATGCCTTCCATTCTGTTTATCGTGATTATGTGCCCTACTGCCCATATAAAATAAACAAACATTGAATAAAAAGGCAACCAAATTAGCAGTTAACTGACTTTTAACGACGACAACGACGGCCTAGTTAGTGGTCGCGACCCTCAATTTTTGCAAATTGGTTCATGTACTTTCAACATTAGGAGTTTTGTTTTGTTTTGTCTCTGGCTGTATATAACACTAAGATTAAGGTTATCATTAAAGGGAGTGTGCCTACTGTTTTGGAATGTCAAAAATATTTTTCATACGGTAAGTAGCTGTTGGTTTGATTGTTGTATATGATGAAATTCACATCTGGAGCCCCTTTAGTTGAATTTTCACTTATATTGTTTTTTGTTTATTTTTGTTTCGATATCTATTAAACGACCGCCACTATGGTGATGTTATGTAAAACGGCGCACATAAGACAATACAATTACGGTCACATCATGCAAGATAGAAAGAGGAGTTTTGCACAGCACGTTCTTGCCACTGTGAACTTTATTATGTGCAAGTTTCGTAGCTCTAAATTGATATCTTCTTAAAAAAATGGCCATCGGCCACCATCGAAATGGCCGTCATCGGAAAACATGATGGCCGTCCAGTTTCTGTTCAGCTGCTGCTATCAGCGTGCACGAGCTGTTTTGTTGAATTGCTATTGGCCGGCGTTAACAATATGCTAGCAGTTTAATCGATAGTTGCAGTGCTTCTAGTAGCGGAAGCCCTCTGGAGTCTACCCGATAACTTTTTGCTCCCAAGCAAATTCCTGGAGTCTTTGAATATCTCAGCAACTAGGGTGAATCTGGAGAAATGAAGTATTGGTTCAATTCAGAAAATGGTGTTCTATAGACCAGTGTCAATAACCCCAACTAAGCGATGTGAGTAGGCACACTCCCTTTAACATATACATTTTTGCAAACAAAAATCATAATGAAACAATGACAAAATGGCAATGAAATCAGAAGTTCACTTATGCACCCAGCGGCAACCTATTTAGTGTCGGCGATTTGTTTCATTGACCTAATATAAGTACATTTTATTTTATTTCCCGAAAGGTAATTTTCGAAACAGAAAAAGTTGTTATTTCACTTTAAAATTGAGATGCGATAAATTTGATACCATACATGTGTAATCAAATAATGCAGATACATAAATAAAAAGGTCCTTATTTCCCTAACAGGTGACATTTATGGTTTCCACTGAGATCATGACCTCCGATGACCTGAGATGACATTTTTGGCCTCTGGCAGTTTCTAGAACATTTTGTGACGCTGATTTCAGATTTGGTATCAATTTTACATAATAATATGTTCCACTGGGGTCATGTTCTTACACAGGTCAACCGAGGTCACTGACCTCAGATGACCTTAAATGATGAGTTGACTTCCCGTGAATTTTAAGAACATTTCACGGCTAAGTATGCTATGCAGATATAAAAAATACCATCTGTACATAATTACAAAACAGCAGTATGTGTTGGACAAGAATGAATGCGGATATAATCTAATAGTGATATTAGATCAAGGTCAAAGGTCAAATCAGGTCATCAGGTCAAAAATTAACAGGGACCTAGAGTAAATGGAAATGCATTCCTCTAACGACCAGAAATGTGCTGCATTTTGATTAACGACTCTAGCTTGATTATAAGTCATTCCCTCTACACACACGATTTGGATGACATTCGGGTCATTGGCATGACCTCAGAGGTCACCTAATGACCCAGGACCTTAAAGTCGGGTATCACCGGCTTCCTCTCATCACAAGCAATACTCTCGTTTTTTTAATCGAAGATATAGGTTTTACTTCAAAACATATGAAGAACATATAAAACAATACAGTTTTCGGTTTGTATATGTTACTTCTATTTTGTCCCGCTAATGGTGCCAGTCCTTCTCACACCGGCCCATTATCTCAACACAAAATTAAGGGAGTAACGGAGTAACGGACTTGATTATAAGGTAACGAAAGTTACTTGGTCCGTTACCTGTTTTGAAAAGTAACGAGATCGTTACTCCGTTACTGAAAAAGTGGTTCCGTTAGTAACGGAGTAGCGGGGTAACGGAAGTTTCCCACCACTGGGCCAGCCAGACACCGTGGAGCGCTATCAGGGACTCCGCCACGGGGACGGGGACGGGGACGGGGATGTGTCCCCCGATTTTTGAGACAGGGAGGATTATCCCCCATTTTTTTTTACTGACCAAAAAGATTGTTAGAAATCAATGTTCAGTTGTACTCATTATCCTCCTCCCCCCTCCCCCCGCTGAACAACTTTTCCCCGCGTCCTCCCCTCTCTCTCCCCTGAACAACTTTTGTTTCGCTGACGCTCCCCCCCCCCCCCCCGCCGGGCTCGCTCAACAGCTTCTCGCTGACGGCGACCACTTGACTTCCTGGGATCCCGTCCCCCCAATTTCAAAGGCGTGATGGCGGAGCCCCTGTGCGCTATCATATACAGCAGGTGCTAACAAGAAGCTGGATTATCAAGTCACGGGTGAATGCTCTACTTCAAACTAAACACCTTCGTGGCGCGATATCTAGGCGTTTTGGCTGGTAACGGTCCAAAATTAGCCCAGACATCAGCCCAGGAATAGCATTTTTATGTCGGACCTTGTTCTGACAATGCAAAGACTCGGTGATCGTCGATCCAGGCCAGACTGTCGACACTGACGGACAGCGTCGGTCACGTTAGCCCCCCGTCACGATCGCCCGCCTCCCGACACCACTAAAACCGGCACCGTGACGTCACCAGTGTCACGTGACGCGCCACCGACTGCCTGGGACAGACCGTCACGGGCCCCGAAACTTCCGGACACCGGGCGACGTAACGCCACTGCCTGTTCCTTCGACGACCGTGTTATCGTCCAACCGGCTTCCTTTTGCCGGATCAGTCAATATCTTCTCAAGCGAAATATGAGCCCACCTACAACGCCAGTACCTAAGGCTGTCAGAGAACACGGCTAGTGCCGTGCTCCATTCCTCGGGTCCTTTGCTTCTTTGTGACATGTGTACGGTGTGGCCAAGTGAGCTCGTAAGCATCAGCTCCGTACACCTGGGGCTCCGTGCGGCGTGAACAGTCCACGCCCGTGCACGTGCCAAAGGACGACACCCCTGATATTCGGTCCATGCGTATAATTGTTCAATCACAACTATAACGACCGAATGCCGGTCTCGGTGGTCACCTTGGGACGACCTCCGGCGGTCAGTCGGGGCCGTAGGAGCCCCAGGCGTCGCCTCAGGCGGTGCTGCCGGCCAGCCAATCAGCGTAAATCCCTGCCGAGCGGACGCTAATCGTCTGGTGACACCGGTGCCGGCCGGACCCGCGCGGCGGCGGGTCACCCCTCCCCGGTACCCCTCCCCTCCAGCGCGACCGGCCCCGGGGCGGCCGGCAGGGACGCCGTGTCAGGCCAGCACGCAACAGCCAGACACTCATTAGTCATTACCTACGACCTCACACACGCTCAGCGCCGAGTTCTGGACTAAGACGACGCTGAGTTCTGGACTAAGACGCTGAGTTCTGGACTAAAACGCCGCTGAGTTCTGGACTAAGACGACGCTGAGTGCTGGACTAAGACGCTGAGTTCTGGACTAAGATGCTGAGTGCTGGACTATGACGCGGAGTTCTGGACTAAGACGCTGCTGAGTTCTGGACTAAGACGTTGAGTTCTAAACTAAGACACGGAGTGCTGGACTAAGACGCTGAGTTCTGGACTAAGACGCCGCTGAGTTCTGGACTAAGACGCCACTGGGTTCTGGACTAAGACGCCGCTGAGTTCTGGACTAAGACGTTGAGTTCTAGACTAAGACACGGAGTGCTGGACTAAGACGTTGAGTTCTAGACTAAGACGCTGAGTTCTGGACTAAGACGCTGAGTTATGGACTAAGGCGCTGAGTTCTGGACTATGACGCGGAGTTCTGGACTAAGACGCTGAGTTCTGGACTATGACGCGGAGTTCTGGACTTCTGGACTAGAGTTGGGTATGTTTTCACTTAGATATAGAAGGCTAAGAGGAGATCTAATTGAAGTCTTCAAATTTTTAAATGGTCAGCATTCTGAATATTTAAAGGGAATGTTTGAGTTAAATAGGAAAAATCGAGGTAGAGGTCATCAGCATAAACTCATTATGAAACAAAGTAGGACTAGGCTACGACAGTCATTTTTCAGTAGAAGGGTTGTAGGACATGGGAATATGCTACCAGGGGATGCCGCTGATCCAGTGACACTTGCTTCCTTCAAATTTAGATTAGATAAATACTTTACAGAGAAGGGATTAGTCCATAAATACTCGTGGGATTAGCCTTCTTTTATGCAGGTAGAGTAAGGTGATTTGAAGGGGCGAGACTGGTGGAGGGGGGGGGGGGGGGGGGGGTGCAACCTCGGATGGGCCCCAAGAGGCTCTTTGCTGCACTTTTCTTTTATGTCTTTATGTCTTTATGTCTAAGACGCTGAGTTCTGGACTAAGACGCTGAGTGCTGGACTAAGACGCTGAGTTCTGGACTAAGACGCTGAGTTCTGGACTAAGACGCTGAGTTCTGGACTAAGACGCTGAGTTCTGGACTAAGACGCTGAGTTCTGGACTAAGACGCTAAGTTCTGGACTAAGACGCTGAGTGCTGGACTAAGACGTTGAGTTATGGACTAAGACGCTGAGTTCTGGACTAAGACGCTGAGTTATGGACTAAGACGCTGAGTTCTGGACTAAGACGCTGAGTTCTGGACTAAGACGCCGCTGAGTTCTGGACTAAGACGCTGAGTTCTGGACCAAGACGCTGAGTTCTGGACTAAGACGCTGAGTTCTGGACTAAGACGCTGAGTTCTGGACTAAGACGCTGAGTTCTGGACTAAGACGCCGCTGAGTTCTGGACTAAGACGCTGAGTTCTGGACTAAGATGCTGAGTTCTGGACTAAGACGCGGAGTTCTGGACTAAGACGCCGCTGAGTTCTGGACTAAGATGCTGAGTTCTGGACTAAGACGCTGAGTTCTGGACTAATACGCTGAGTTCTGGACTAAGGACGCCGCTGACTTCTGGACTAAGACGCTGAGTTCTGGACTAAGACGCTGACTTCTGGACTAAGACGCTGAGTTCTGGACTAATACGCTGAGTTCTGGACTAAGACGCCGCTGACTTCTGGACTAAGACGCTGAATTCTGGACTAAAGACGCCTGAGTTCTGGACGGGACGGGGAGACAGAGCGGAGACGGGCGGCAGTCACTTAGTACGGTGAACAAGACGCATAAGACCTAGTCTCAAATTCGACCTGACCCAAGACTCAAGAGCTAATGGAGATGGCAAGTGACATGCCAGAAACGCAAGCAGCACCTCATAATAACCGTAGGAAGGCCTTCAAACAATGCCCTAATCAATGCAGCAACCTTGCAACAAAGCATCCCATGTTGCTTCACGAATTTCAGTAATTACATATGAGAATGGGAACACCAGTATGCCAGGCGTCATGAGACCCGTTAATGAGACCCGTCATTAAAGTCGTCATTAGAGTCGTCACATGACCCGTCATTAAAGTCGTCATGAGACCCGTCATTAGAGCGTCACATGACCCGTCATCAGCGGCGTGTCAGCGTCATCAGCGGCAGTCAGCGTCAGGCGTGTCTCGGTAGACGGGTAATGTTACGGCTGTGTCGGCACGACGTACCCTGTGGTCGTTCTCCCGTCCCACGGCGACCGTCAGCGGCGCCGGAGTCGGGTCACCACAGCCGACCGCACCCCGGCTGTGGTCTGCCGGTGGAACGCGGCTTCCGCGCCACTCGCCCCACTAACCCTGTTTCACACCCTATATCCATACATATAGAGTTAAAGGAAATAGTTCACCTTTGATTTTTTCTCTCTCCAAATCACGATTTGAATATATACAATGTATTTTTATATAGACAGAAATGGCCTTATATCGCGCCGATTAAGGCCAGAAGGCCGTCAAATTATTATTGTTTATCAAAACTATATGCATACTCTCTGAGTCA
>JAXIVJ010004876.1:0-37500 GCA_036785665.1 Chirona hameri
AAATTACCTCGTGAGACAAGTACTCTAACCACTATCTTAATGCACCCCTAACTGACTCGTGAAATCATCAAGTGCAAAACAACCTAACTCCAAATATATTGCTAATCACAACCTCCGGAGGTTCAGCTGTAGGCTTGACCAGCGATCGATCCAGTGGCGCAACCCTTCCCCTTGCAGCTCTCACAACTGATCAAAAATAAAGGAAAACAGCCTACTGTCATATGCAGACATGTCATACTGAGAACATATTTTAATGATACAACGTGCTGAACCAATGCTTAACATTGCATTAAAATGTAAAAACAAATAAAGGAAAAATGCTGAACCAATGCTTAAAGGGAAATAATGACCTTTTTCCACAAAAATGGAGTTAGCACTTGAAATCGCCAGACGAGACCAAAATATATTGTAAATTCATCACATTTTGCATGAAAACTTCCCTACCGAAAGATATTTCAAGTTAAAGTTGATAAGCGTTCCACACTTTTAACGACCGGTACTTGCAAGTACTTTTGGTCCTCATCGAACTGCGGGCTTTTCCCGTATTGTTTTTTTACGCAATGGAGTGGAAAATATATTGCGCGTTCTGCTTGTTGTGATTATATGCCCGGCGATCTTCTAAAACTAACAGCGATTGGAAAAAGTGGCAATAAAATCGGAAGCTCATCGATGCACATCAACGGCGGCATAGTTAGTGGTTGCGACCCTCAATTTTTGAAAATAAATTCATTTGTTTTCAACATTAGGAGTATTGTATAATTCGTCTGTGGCTGTATATAACACTATGCTTTATATTATCATGAAAAATAATATTTTTTCCCCAAAAAACTAACAAACAATAACACAAAACTGGCAATTAAATCGGAAGCTCATCGATGCACATCGACGGCGACCTATTTAGCGTCGGCGATTTGTTTGCAAAGCATTGTCATGCTTCTCGGCGCACTTAACCATTGTGGCGAGTTGATGCTAGTAGCGCTTTCGTTCTCCATGGCAACCAGGCGTGAGCCAATGAAAAGCCAGAACGTATTCCCTTTCTGGCTTTTGATTGGCTGACGCCTGGTTGCCATGGAGAACGAAAGCGCTACTAGCGTGTGTCCGAGCAGCGCTCAGTTTGATCGGAAATGTCACAGAGCCTCCAAAAATGCCGCAATCGATGTGAACAATGGTAGGGAAGGGCGAATTTGTCAATGACCTTCATGAAGTACACAAGGTACTTGTTTTGTATTTTTCCCAAACTTACAACTTCTAATTTGGGAATAATTTTATTTAATTCTTAAATTTAAATAAAATAATTTTAGAACCATAGCGGTAGCCTAAGAAATTGTTGCTAACAAAATCAAAAGGTCATTATTTCCCTTTAAAGGGAAATAATGACCTTTTGATTTTGTTAGCAACAATTTCTTAGGCTCCCGTTATATTTTTAAAATTATTTTATTTAAATTTAAGAATTAAATAAAATGATTCCCAAATTCAAAGTTGTAAGTTTGGAAAACATACAAAACAAGTACCTTGTGTACATCATGAAGGTCATTGACAAATTCGTCCTTCCTACCATTGTTAACATCGAGTGCGGCATTTGTGGAGCCTCTGTGACATTTCCGATCAAACTGAGCGCTGCTCGACACCCGCTAGTAGCGCTTTCGTTCTCCATGGCAACCAGGCGTCAGCCAATCAAAAGCCAGAAAGGGAATACGTTCTGGCTTTTCATTGGCTCACGCCTGGTTGCCATGGAGAACGAAAGCGCTACTAGCGTGCGTTCGAGCAGCGCTCTGATCCGTGAAGCAATTCGTGAAGCATCCGTGATGCATGACGGACTATCTTGGACTATCAGTATAAGTCATGAATAACAACAACATGCAAACTATACCAACTCGAATAAAATAAGAGCGGAATGAATTGAACCCCAGGCAAGCTAGTATTCGCAAAGCACTCGGCACCGCGCCACAATAGCAAAAGGTGAGGGAAATGCATATTGGATACAATATGATTACGTCAAAAGTTTCTGAAGTGTCAACTACTATGAAATACAGTGATAAAATACCTTTAATAATGATTAACAAGAAAATTCAAACTTAAAAACAATCATTTGAATAAGTCTTTAATTAGCTTTCAACTCGAAATCAGATATATTTTGCAATGCTACACAAGAATGGCACCAATGACGTCATGAACAAAGCCTGCTACGGGACTTGGGTATACTAATCAGGAACAACTCGCCAAGTGCGCCGAGATGGTTAAGTGCGCCGAGAAGCATGACAATGACTTTGTAAACAAATCGCCGACGCTAAATAGGTCGCCGTCGATGTGCATCGATGAGCTTCTGATTTAATTGCCAGTTTTGTGTTATTGTTCGTTAGTTTTTTTGGGAAAAATTATTATTTTCATGATAAAATAAAGCATAGTGTTATATACAGCCACAGACAAACTATACACAACTCCTAATGTTGAAACAAATGAATCGATTTGCAAAAATTGAGGGTCGCAACCACTAACTATGCCGCGTTGATGTGCATCGATGAGCTTCCGATTTTATTGCCACTTTTTCCAATCGCTGTTCGTTTTAGAAGATCGCCGGGCATATAATCACAACAAGCAGAACGCACAATATATTTTCCACTCCATTGCGTAAAAAAATAATACGGGAAAAGCCCGCAGTTTGATAAGGACCAAAAGTACTTGACAAAAGGTCAGAAATAGTGCAAGTACCAGTCGTTAAAAGTGTGGAACGCTTATCCAACTTTAACTTGAAATATCTTTCGGTAGGAAAGTTTTCATGCAAAATGTGATGAATTTACAATATATTTTGATCTCGTCTGGCGATTTCAAGTGCTAACTCCATTTTAGTGGAAAAAGGTCATTATTTCCCTGTAAGGTAATTTAATCTCTCAGCAAAATGCCCAGAACATCAACATGGGTCTTTCCAAAGTAATTTAATCACGGTCTTTCAAGTTGCATGTCACTCATGTTCCTATCTGATCTATTTTTATCTTTTTCACCACCGACAAGGCTTAGAAAAGCCTTAGAATAGTAAAGTACCTTGAGAAAAACAAATAGAAATCTCACTTCGTTTTTGTATTATCTGCGTCAAGAACGTCTTCTTTAACTACTACCATATGAAGGAATATTCCTGCCAAATGGTGTGACGTCACTACGGCGGTTCGATTTCCCTAGTGAACAAACCTTATTAGTAAAGTAATCTTGCTCACGTTAGCCAGTGCTAGTGGGCTTGCAGGTTGCCTAGCAACGTGCGATTCACCAATCAGGAGCGAGCAAACGATGACGACACGCGCACAGTTTCATGTACGCGTGCCCCCTTACGTGACGTCACGTGCTCGCGCGCGAGCGGCATTCCAGCGATTTAAAAAGGGATGTAATTTACGCTATACCAAAAACTACTCACTTTGTACTAGTTTCCCAGTTTTGGTTAAGTTCACTGCATCTGTACTTCTTTCTACTATATCTGTAATATTCCGTTATTTGTACCAAATATCAGAGTTTTTGTGGAACTTTAAACTAGCCTTGTACCAAACGATACTCAGTTTATACCGGATTTTACTAGCTTTGTAATACATCGATAGTTTCATCCAAATCTGGTAGCAAATATAACTTTTTAGCTTAGTTTTCAGTATAAGTTTTAACTGGTAACATTGCGCGCCAAATTGCAGGGACATAACAACATTTTGCATATTCCTTTTGCACAAGCCTTACCCTAAACTAACCTAACCTTACTTACCAAACATAACCTAACCTAACCTAACCCCCTCATTAAGTCCGATCGGGACGGCCTAAGATTCGCTCGTAGCCATTTAGTCCGATCGAGACGGCCTAAGATTCGCTCGTAGCCATTTAGTCCGATCGGGACGGCCTAAGATTCGCTCGTAGCCATTCAGTCCGATCGGGGCGGCCTAAGATTCGCTCGTAGCCTTGGCGTGCTCTTGGCGTGCTATGGAGTAATGGAGGACCATATGAAAGCGTAAAAGGTACAAATTGAGCACATATTGGTTCAAACTGAGCGTCTGCATCTGGCAACCACATGAACTAGGTATTTGGCAGGAAAAAAGGTATAGACTGAGTGAAGTTTGGTACTAGGTGAGTCGTTTTGGTACAAATTCCAGAGTAGTACAAAGTGAGTATTTTTTGGTACAAAGCTCGAAAAACTGGTGATGGAATAAATTATTCCCCATTGAAAAAGAGCACTAGCATGGCTTGCTAACGGGTTTGCTCGCCGGTGTTCGGCGGCCGCGAGCTGACGTCACTCATTATGACGACACTGCCGACGTGACGTCGGTGAGCGCTCTCGCGAGAGCCGGCCGCCGAACAGCGCTCGGGTAATAGAACAACGCCGCCCGGCAGCTGAGCGCTGTTCGGCGGCCGGCTCTCGCGAGAGCGCTCACCGACGTCACACAGGGCAGTGTCGTCATAATGAGTGACGTCAGCTCGCGGCCGCCGAACACCGGCGAGCAAACCCGTTAGCCAGCCATGCTAGCGCTCTTTTTCAATCGCTGGAATGCCGCTCGCGCGCGAGCACGTGACGTCACGTAAGGGGGCACGCGTACATGAAACTGTGCGCGTGTCGTCATCGTTTGCTCGCTCCTGATTGGTGAATCGCACGTTGCTAGGCAACCTGCGAGCCCACTAGCACTGGCTAGCGTGAGAGCCGGCAGCCGAACAGGGCTCAGAGCGCTGTTCGGCGGCCGGCTCTCGCGAGAGAGCTCACCGACGTCACACAGGGCAGTGTCGTCATAATGAGTGACGTCAGCTCGCGGCCGCCGAACACCGGCGAGCAAACCCGTTAGCAAGCCATGCTAGCGCTCTTTTTCAATCGCTGGAATGCCGCTCGCGCGCGAGCACGTGACGTCACGTAAGGGGGCACGCGTACATGAAAGTGTGCGCGTGTCGTCATCGTTTGCTCGCTCCTGATTGGTGAATCGCACGTTGCTAGGCAACCTGCGAGCCCACTAGCACTGGCTAGCGTGAGAGCCGGCAGCCGAACAGGGCTCAGGGCACTTATTCATTGTGACACTTATAAGCTGTGGCACTTATGAATCGGTGGCACTTATGATACGGACCCTACCGCAAGGCCCTGGATAAGTAGACCCGTCCGGGTATGCAGCAAACGGCGTGACGTCACAGGCATGTGACGTCATTTGCTCCCTATTCAAATAGTGTTAAATTGGCTTACTTTTGCTTCCTACCATTTGATTAGCTTAGGTTCCATCTGGATGAATTTAGCACTAAATGATATATTTAAATATGCTCTACAGCTCTCTCTTCGGAAATTTTGTCCTAAATTGCAAGGGTGAGCCGCTAGGCGATGTCAAAGCGAGGAATGCAAAAAGTGGGAGGCCCATGCCCATATAAGGTCAAGCCCCGCCCCTGTACACAAACATGGCGGCCGCGCCAGTCTCGAACGCTCCCGATTCGGCCTCCCCATTGGTGGAAACCGTGACTATGACATCATAGGACCATGACGTCATTGGACAGGGTGGAGACGTTATGGAGATAGGCATAACATCCCCCTGCATCTACCGTGCCACTCTGCGATGAGCCTGTTTTGTTTTCGTTTTGTCACGGTACCGATCGTGATCATTTCCGCACGGGTTTTGATCTGCGTCAGTCATGCGATAAATTCTGATTTTCACAGCATTTGTTAACTTTTCCTTCAGCAGCCGGCAGTCTTGTCGACGCTGTCCAACTGTGATGTTGAGGTGGGTGAGTTCAAGTTGTAGTGTCAGTTGTCGGTGATGTCCATTAGCAAAAGTCCAATCTTCAGACACGTCCTAACCTCAAACATTTCATGCTATTGCTATCAGGATGCAGTGCTTGAATGCTTGCTTGCAATGCTGCTGACGCACAGTGCTTTAGCGCATAAGTATTGCTTACATTCTGACAGGCTGTTCACCATTGTCATCCCAATACCTCAGTCGGGTGAACTATGGTAATCTGGACCCATTTTTGGAATTTTCCATTTTTGGAACACCATACCCAAAAATGGAAACGTTACTTCCAAAAATGTGTATGCTACTTCCAAAAATGGGTACGCTCGTTCCAAAAATGGGTACGGAAATTGACCATGACTAAACGTGATCCATGCATTGATTGGTGCACCAACACATTGTGCGAATGACGTCATCAAACTCAATACCCTTGATTCTATTGACAATGTGTGCATTACGGAAATCCATCATGTCTTTCAAATTGTATTGCTCTTGGCGGCAAAAAGTGTTGCCCGAGATCGTGCAACTTCAATACAATTCTCAAGAAACCTTGGATTTTCGTAATGCTCATGCTATCAATAAAGTCAAGGGTGCTGAATCTGATGACGTCATTGGCACAATCCGTTGATGCACCAATCAATGAGTGGATCACGTTTAGTCATGGTCAATTTCCGTACCCATTTTTTGGAACGAGCATACCCATTTTTGGAAGTAGCATACCCATTTTTGGTATGGTGTTCCAAAAATGGAACATTCCAAAAATGGGTCCAGATTACCATAGTTCACCCAACTGACCTATAAGCTGTTCAATAAATGCCCCTGGTGATGTCACCAGTGACCAGGGGCATTACTTTTTGGATCACTGTGAGTTTCCTTGTCATTATTATGACACTTGATACTGTCTGACATGCATTATTGATAAGTACTTTACATGTATGTCACTTGTGAAGTAGTGTTTCTTATATTTAGCTTGCTATGCTGGATATAAGTATGCCCTCAATGACATGGCAGATTTTGTGCAGCAGGGACAGTTCTACCTTATATATATGGTCTTGACATTCTGATAGCATGAAAAGGCTGAGGTTAGGATGTGTCCAGGGTTACAGCAGTTTACCCTCCCCTGCAGTGTTTCAGGAGAAATAACATTTGTATTGTGTACACAGTGAACACCCTACAATCTCCTAGAACACTCCTCATAAAAGGTTGTTAGGGTAATGCCATTTGTATTACTATTATGTACCTATTTACTATCCTTGGAATTTAACTCATTGCATGGCAAACTTCTAATTCAAATTCCCATCTTCATCTAGCAACAGATGATGTTGATTATAGTATTTATTGTCATTTCAAATGACCTCATTTTGGTATCTTCATGTGGTGTCACACTGTTTATGTTTCCTGTTTTATTTCATATGAACTGATAGGAGCAGTTATGTATTTACATGTCTGGCAGACATGTAAATACATAAGTTAACATACATAACATACATACATAACATACATAAGTTAACATAATAATAACATACATAACATACATAACATACATCATATCGTATAACATACATCACCGTATTCATATTAGTTTTCAGCATCACATTCTAATTTGCCCTAAACTAAGCATATGTTTTGTTGTGTTATGTTATATCTTGTTGAGTTATGCATGAATTTGCTATCAGTTTTTCACTAGGGTGTAGGGAACCTCCAGAGGTCATCAAAATGCCACAAAAGAGAACCACACAGTGTACCCTCTATTTTCTCCCGTTTACCGTCCGATTCGGTCCCAACGGGCCTCAAATGAATCGTCATCACACCAGCTTGTGCCACGGTCAATACATTTGCATGCAGAGGTCAAACATCAAGGTCACAGAGACGAATACAAAATTTGTAAACCGGTGTACCCTCTAGTTTTGTTTTCGTTTACCGTCCGATTTGCTCACAAAGGGCCTCAAATGAATCGTTGTCACGCCAACTTGCGTCACGGTCGATACATTTTCATTCAGAGGTCAAAGGTCAAGGACCAAGGTCACAGAGAAGAATACAATTTTGTTTAAGCCGGTGTACCCTCTAAAACTATAACTGCCAGAAACTATACCTCAATCCACTCCAAGTTTGCAGCTGAAGCGCTTTAATATTAGCAGGAGGCAAAATAAAATCACGATTAATTTTAGGTTTAATTGCAAAATTCAAATGCAATGCGAATTGCTGAAAGCGCTTTGGCCGCAAACTTGGAGTGGAACGAGGTATAGCTGATTTTGTTTTCTGTGACGAAATCTGGACGATTCATTTGAGACCCTTTGCGAGCAAATCGGACGGTAAACTAAAACAAACTAAAGGGTACACTGTCCTAAACAAAAATCGTATTCGTCTCCGTGACCTAGACCGTTGACCTCTAGATGAAAATTGATTGACCATGACCAGTGTTGGATTTTTCGTTTCATGACCTGGTCCCGGAGAGTAAAAATCCATATGTGTAGAGTAAAATTGTATTGTTAGGAAAATTAAAATGTTCATTTTTGGAAAATATTTTTTTTTTGAAAGTAATAAATCCTGGTTTGTAATAGATATTGAATTATTGTGAGGAAAATGGAATCATTTTAACTACAATGCTGGTAAGATCAGGTGAAAAGAGAGCAAATTTCCAGGAAAAAAATAAAGAGTCACCTAGAAGTCAGGGTTTGACTGTCATCCACACAAACCACTGATCTTTAAAGTCCTTAAAGACTGCTGGTGATTGATTGTTAACGATCTCTGCAGTCCGGCAAACACACAGCTTCAGTGCGCGGCGACACCGATAACCCGTCTGCGGCCCACAGTGAGCGAAAGGCGGCTGAACAGTGAACACCGGCACTGAACACAGCAAGCTGAACAGTGAACACCGGCACTGAACACAGCAAACGTAAATAGATAATACGAATAAGCTAAACATTGCTAAAACAGCAGTACAGTCTGCGCCGCCTTTTTCGCATGGTTCTTGCCCATGTATTGCTCACGATGTGCAATTTGTTTGACCTCGGGTCATCTCAGGTCATCCCAGGTCAGGTTACAAGGTCGCATCGAAGTACCCCACCATCAAATCAGTTTGAGGTCGTTCCATAGCCGCGGTGTTTGACCGATCGATTTTCAACTCACATCACGTTATGCATGTCATATGTACAGGTATAATTATATTATCTCGTTTTTTGTTTGTATCCGTAGCCTAAGGTCAGGTCAATTTCGTGATCTCCCCATTCAAGTCATTTGGAAAACTAAAAATACTTATAATATATTCACTGATTTACCAGTAGGCTTGGGATTCCCAAACAGGCAAGCCCATTTTCACCGATTTTTCTCCATGTTCTTTCGCCAGGAGGCAGTCCAATCGTCCTCCCTCATGATGCTGTCGGCGTGCCTGCCCGTGCTACTGCTGCTGCCGCTGCTGGCCGTCCCCGCGGCCGCAGCCACGGACGACCTGCCACCACTGCAGGTGCTCGTGCTCGGCGGAAACGGCTTCGTCGGCGCCGAGTGCGTGACGGCCCTACTGAAAGAGCGGCGCTACATCGTGACGATCGTGAACCGCGGCTCTGAGCGGTTCGATGTGCGTGACCGCGTGCTGCCTCACGTGCGCCGACTCACGTGTGACCGGTACACGCCATGCCGCCACTGCCCGGCCGGCAACCCGCTGATGGGCTGTGCCGATCTGATGGCAGCCCAGCGCGACGTCAAGCAATGGGACTTTGTGATCGACTTCAGCGGGTATGACGCCGACGCCGTGGGCCAGGCGCTTGACGCTCTGGCGGAGAAGATGAAGTACTATGTGCTCATTAGCTCTGATTCGGTGTATGAGGTGAGTTAAAGACCGGGACTGGTGGCGACTGCCTTATTTTGTGTGTTCAACTTTCGGAAGTTATGATCAGAAATTAGCATCTGTCGTTAACCCTTCATTGAACTCATGTACGGCACTGCCTTTCCTATCAGTACAGTACATTAGTATGCCCCCTAGTACAGGGCAGGGAGACAGTTTTTCGTGCGTGATTACCAACCATTGACAGACACCTGTGAAGCTTCGATCCCACCCATTGTTGGGAGTGGTTTTAGTGTTGACACTCATCAGCATGGTCTAGAGCTGACCGTGTCTGCCGGATCATGTGTGTGATGTGTATACTGTGTAGTGTCCTCACCTGACCCCCCCCCCCCCGCCCGCCAGGTGTGTGAGCCCGGTACCGGCGTTCTCTCCCACGAGGAGTCTGCCGTGCGTCCCTCCGACCGGCGCCGGCGGCGGGAGCTGGCCGGGCGAGACTCGTACGGCGAGGGGAAACTCTCCGCCGAGGAGCTGCTGCGGTCGCGCGCCGTGCCTCACCTCGTACTGCGCCTGCCGGACGTGATCGGGCCGCGCGACACCACCCGCCGCTGGTGGATCTACCAGCTGTGGGTGCAGTACGCCGGGGTGCTGCAGCGCCCAGTACCCATCCCGCCATCGGTGCGAACACTGCGCACCAGCTACGTGTTCGTCTCGGACGTGGCGCGCGCGCTGACGGCGGCGCTGCGTCGCGCGCCGCAGCTGAAGGGACAGGCGTTCAACCTCGCGCTGGACCGTGACTTCCGCCTGGCCGAGCTGCTGGCTGAGATGGCCCGTGAGCTGGGGGTGCACAGTGTGGTAACGCAGGACGTACAGAGCGAAAGCGCGGCGCGCTTTTTCCCGTCAGTGTACCGTGGTCCGGTCAGCTGGCGGCGCGCCCGCGAACAGCTCGGGTTCGAGCCCACGCCGTGGCCGGAGGTTTTGTCGGAGACGGTGGGGTTTTACCGACGGGCGCTGGTCAGGTTCCCGGAGGAGCGGCGCCGGGTGTTCGCCGTGCTGGAGGAGCTGTTTGAAGACGACCCCGACGCGCAGCGGCGGCTAATTGAACAGGTTGAGAGGGATCTGCTTGATACATCGTTCGGGAAACGTGATGAGGGAGAGGGGGAGGATGCGGTACAGAAGGAGGAGCCGAGACAGAGTGGGGAGAAGGATGAGCTGTAGGCGGTACAGGCTAACAACGAGCTTACAACGTGTATCGAGCTTGGGTTTGGTACATTGCGTATGTCAGGCCCGCGATACGGTGCTGTGGTCTGGTTTGTTGAGGGTTTTATATTTTGGGCTTGGCGTGCATGGGGAAACGTTTCTAGTGGTGATTCGTGATAGGCTTCGACTGCAATGTATTTGTCTGGTTACAGGCATATTGTTGAACAGGGCACAAACCACCGTTTTGATGTGGCTTTTCGTAGACTGTAATAGGCGACCTCTTGGTGCTAGCAGGCTGTGATATTCAGTCTTTTCTACTCATTTGATAAGGTACAAATTGTATACAAATGGTGTGACTAGTCGCAGACTTTGTACGGAGCTTATATATATATATACCAAATACAGATATTTGATAACTTGTGATTGGTTTGTACAGAGTCTAGAAAGAGAAGTGAGGTGGATAATACAAAGGGAGAACGGCCAGTCAATACTCATCCAACTGAGCTGGTTGATTGTCGAATTATCGATTGTACGCCGTTTAGTGCCAGACTACATTGCGGTCTGGACTAGTATTTACTGGTCATCCGCCATCCTCTTGTCAATGAGGTCGGGTGGAATCACGGCCTGCATCTGGCCGCAGACGATATAACAGCATTGGCCTGCATCTGGCCGCAGACGATATAACAGCATTGCTGTTGCAGCTCTCAAACACTGGCGCAGTCACGTAGCCAGGATTTCGTCCAGGGGGGGGGGGGGGGGGGCGGTGCCTCGAAAGGGCCCCTTCACAAGCGTTGAAAGGTCCAAACAAAACGGATTGAAAGGCACGTTACACGGATGGAAAATGCAGTATGACAGGTATGGCATGACCCATACCAACTTTTAGGAGCTGGAGTTAGCAAACTGCCATATCAACTTTGGAACGAGCGACAACAATTTGGAATCAGCTATACCAACTTGGAATATTTTTTAAAGCTCAATACCTGGAACTTTTAAACAAATTGCGCCGCGGAGCGTCACGAAAATTTGGAGTCTTATGTCCTAGATATGCATTCTCATCAATGCGTCACATTGCGTATGGTGCGGACCTCTAAAAATGTTATTGTGCATTTAAAAGTGTGGTAAAAAAGTGTTAAAGTGAACTATTTTGCCCAATTATATAGAGAAGTAGCAACATAACACATAAATGCGCCGATAAATGGACCGTTTTTTTCCTTTAACCCGCATATAATTTAATTTGTAGTTAAATTGCGCCGCGGAGCGGCGCAAACATTTTGAGTTTAATTCCCTGGACAACTGCATTCTTACTGTTGAAAGGCCCAGGGTCCCTTCAGATCGTCTAGGGGCCCCTCCGACCTTTTCAACGCCCTTCTGACCTGTTCAAGGACTCATCTGGGATCCGTGAAAAGACATGATGTGGAGTGAGCATGGGTGGAGCTTTCCAGAAAAAGTTGGTGGAGCAAATGCCCATATTGGCCGGATGTTTTCCATTATTGAGGTGAAAAGCTGCCATATTAATGCCAGGAAACCTTCAAATCTGACAAAAGTTGGTGGGGCATAACACAAAGTTGGTGGGGCAGTGGTCACACCATGTGAATAGGAAACTCCACCCGTGGGAGTGGGTGATATATATTCAATACAAAGAGGGCTTACTCTACAAGAAAAATTAAAACCGGAGCTTGCGGGTATATTGTAACACCCTTCGTTAGCGATTAAGAGGCATTCGGTAGCATGCCATCATTGCTCATCTTAAAGACGAGCAATGACCTGTTACTGAATGCTTCTTTATCGAAGACGAAGTTCGTGTTACAATATATCCGAAAGCTCATATTTTAATATTTGTCTTGTGGAGTAAGTCCTCTTTGTATTTCATCTTCATCTGGGATCTCTGCATGCTTTGGGGCCTTCCGGTCTGACCAGGGACTCCTCTGACCTTCCAAGAAGCCCCTCTTGTGTGTCAATGGGCCCATTCGGCCTGTTCAGAGGTCCTTCCGACCTGGCCAGGGACTGAACTGGCTGCTTTATCACTCTGCCTACATGATTAGGGGCCCCTCCGACCTGCCCAGTGGCCCCTCCAGTCTGACTAGGATCTCATCCGGCATGTGCAAGGGCCATTCCGACCGGCCCAGGGACCGTTTCGGTCTAGCCAGGGCCCAGGGGCCTCTCTGACTTGCCCAGGAGCCCCTCCGATCTACCCAGCGATTCTTCTGGTCGGACTGTGCTGGCTGCTTTGTCGCCCTGCCGACATGCTCAGGAGGCCCTCCGACCTGCCCTGGGGCACCTCCGTGCTGGCTAGGGGCCAATTCGGCATGTTCAGGGGCCCTTCTTACCCACCCAGGGGCCCTTTCGGTCTGGTCAGGGGCCCCTCCGATATGCACAGGGGCATTTCGAACTTTCCAGGGCCCCTCTGGTCTGTCCAGGGGCCCTTCCGACCTGGCAAGGGAGTGTGCTGGCTGCTTTGTCGCCTTGAGACATGCTCCGAGGGCCCTCTGACCTTCCCTGGGGCTCCTCCGTCCTGATTAGGAGCCCATTCGGCATGTTCAGGGGCCGTTCTGACCCACCTAGGGGCCCTTTCGGTCTGGTCAGGGGCCCCTCTGACCTGCACATGGGGCCTTTGAACTTCCCAGGGACCCTCTGGGGTCTGTCCAAGGGCCCTCCAACCTGCTCAGGGGCCCTTATGACCTCCGTGCTAATTAGGGGCCCTAGGTGGGTCAAGACGGCCGTGCTGATTAGGGGCCCATTCGGCATGTTCAGGGGCCGTCCTGCCCCACCTAGGGTCCCTTTCGGTCTGGTCAGGGGCCCCTCTGACCTGCACAGGGGGCCTTTGAACTTCCCAGGGACCCTCTGGAGTCTGTCCAAGGGCCCTCCGACTTGCTCAGGGGCCCTTATGACCTGGCAAGGAACTGTTCTGGCTGCTTTGTCGCCCTGCCGACATGCTCAGGGGCCTTTCGACCTGCCCAGGGGCCCCTCTGTGCTGGCTAGGGGCCCATTCGACGTGTTCAGGGGGCCCTCTGATCCGCTCAGGGGCCCTTTCAGTCTGGCCAGGAGCCCCTCTGACATGCACAGGGCTCTTTGGAACATCCAAGGGGCCCTCTGGTCTTTCAGAGAGGGTCCTGGTGGCCCTAAAGGACCTCTGAAGTGCTCTAAACTCTCTAAAGACCTCGATTCGCGTGGTAAAGAGCCCATGATACCGCGCTTCGCGCGGTCTCGTGGGCCCTTCTCGGCGCGCTGTCCCTCCGCTGCCGAAAAGGGGCCTCCAAGGGGAGGGTGCGCACCCTCCCCCCCCCCCTTGGCTACGTGCCTGCACTGACGCATCAGCCCCGTTTGGGAGCACAAATCACGGCACCAGGACGTTGACGTGTATGGGACATGACCGCGTTCACGGCTGTACCCGCCCTTAAGGCTAAGTTAGTAAAATAATGTTGTTTTACTAACTTCCGGTATAAAGTACTTATAATAACCACCTGGCTGAACTTAAACCACTATAGTTACGGTAAAATCGCTGAAAAGGAGCTAATTCCATGGACGCATATAGCAAAGATGAGAAACGTGCAAGCAAGGAACCAAAACTTGCCTTATACCTACGCCACTTTTCCGCAGCTCGTATGGATCAAATTAATCAAATGCGTGAGTCGTGACCGAAATCAACGTGGTGAGGCGTCAAGGCCCTGGTGGGCTGAAGCAAGGCCCCAGATGCCTGTCAAATGTGACTGAGGTAGCGTCATCTATAAAGGAGCACTAGCGCTATCTATCATGTTCTAAATGGCGTGACCGCATGCTCCCGTGTCCTTAAAAGTGGTGTCCATTACGACTCCATTATTGAACTAAAACGACAAATATATATTTAAAATTCATGTAAATTACGTCTTATAGTTCTTTTGATGTTTTTTTTAGCTGATAAGTATACTTGTACTCCATATCATAATAATATTTACCCAACTCCGCAAAGCGTGCGATTTTCGACTCTGTGACGCGTATATACATCGGACAACTGACTTACGCCGTAGGGTATTTAGTGGGATATTTAGCCCTGCAAAATACCCCATGGCCGTGGTGGAAACGGCCATATCTCAACCAAGCATTTCTACTACCGCTGCGAACTTTACGCCTACGATCCTCCGTTCCGGAGATCTTCAAATCGCCTGACTCGTAAACCAGAACTGTTGAATATTCACTTGCCTTTGCAGCTGTCGTAATTATAATTATTAAGCTGTCGTAATTATCCCTTCCTCACATATCGCGATATGTGAGGAAGGGATTGACAAACGTATTCGTGGATACGTTTGTTCAGATGGCCAAATATACTTATATTTTCGAGAACACCACTCCAAATGCTCCCCAAACTTGACGACATACCGGATGTTATAAGAACGTTCGTGAGGTTAGCAATTTATTCAGCGACTTATTCAGCGACGGATTCAGATTTGGCCCAAACCTCAGCCCAATGTCAATTCTGGCACACTGATCTCGAATATGACCTTCATTTTCCTGTTCAAGTTGGAATCTTCAAGGTGAAATTCGAGGTCAAAGGATGGGGTACCGCATAACGTCCCGAATTTATTGCCGGATCCTTTCAAAGTGATCCCAGATGATAGGGTCCATATCTAACGTCCGTCACCGTGACCTGACCCGTGACCTTTGACCTTGGAGGTCAAATTCGAAGTCAAAGGACGGGGTACCGCATAGCGTCCCGAATTTATTGCCGGATCCTTCCAAACCCAATCCCAGATGATAGACAGAGTCCATATCTAACGTCCGGTCACCGTGCACTAACCCTTGACCTTGGAGGTCAAATTCGAGGTCAAAGGACAGGTACCGCATAATGTCCCGAATTTATTGCCGGATCCTTTCCAAAGTGGTCACAGCTATGGTGACAGCCTTCCGTATCTAACGTCCATATCTAACGACCCCGTCCTTTGACGTCGAATTTAACCTTGCAGATGACATTGATGATTGAACAGGCAAATGAAGGTCGTATTCGTGATCAGCGTGCCAGAATGGCCCTTTGGCCGAGGTTTGGGCCAAATCTGAATCCGTCGCTGAATAAGTCGCTGAATAAGTCGTCAATTTCACGGACGTTCTTAGCATCCGGTATGTTGCCAAGTTTGGGGAACGTTTGGAGTGGTGTTTGGCTGTTTCCGAAAATATAAGTATATTTGGCCATCTGAACATACGAATCCGATCTGTGAGGAAGGGATAATTACGACAGCTTAACAATTATAATTACGACAGCTTCAAAGGCAAGTGAATATTCAACAGTTCTGGTTTACGTGTCAGGCGATTGGAAGATATCCGGAACAGAGGATCGTAGGTGTAAAGTTCGCAGCGGTAATAGAAATGCTTGGTTGAGATATGGCTGTTTCCCTCACGGCCATGAGGTATTTTGCAGGGCTAAATAGTAAATATCCCACTAAATACCCTACGGCGTAAATCAGTTGTCCGATGTATATACGCCTCTGTGACACCAAAATATTGTGCTGTGTGCATCATTTCTCTCGCTCGCTTCTGTTCCTTGACCTTGCGGGTTTTTGCGTTGTTATTCTACCTTGGTTATTCTTGTATCAAAGTTCAACCAAAGTTCAGAAAGTGGTTGGTTGGTGTCGTCTGGAGCTTGATAGCACTGGTTATAGGGCATTGGATAACACTTAACCAGTTCACGGACACAGCAAGGTATGCACGAACAGCTATTTTGTAATCCTTTCATTCGGTCCAAAGCTGTATAAACATTCGGTCTACGTTTGGGGAAGTCGAACCTCTGAGGTAAACTCTTGTACGGCCTTGGGGTAAACTGTGATGTAGGCAGATATTGATATGACTACTCTGTGGGAAGGTGTTCCAGCATCTTGATCTGATACATCTGTGCCATTATTGAGTGAATTGTAGAGTATGATGAAATCAATCAATAATTCAAAAATCTTAATTTTATTTATTAATATCTAAAGTAAGGCAAAGGATGTGTTTGACGTAAAATGTTCAGGTGACATGTTTTATCTGGAGTTCACACCTGTGACCCTGTGTTATTGAAAAAATATAATTATTTCCTTTTCCCAGATGTGTAAAGGCAGCTATGCCATTTGGCCTGCATCAACTCCTCAGAATGGTGGGGAAAAAACTGGTCTGGACGAGCTTTTTCTGTGCTGAACACTGCAGAAATACTGAATTTCACACTCACAGTGATATTGCACGCCAAATGGAGCAGTGTGCGGCGGGCAACCCACTTAACATGTTTGCTTTCCCATCTCTTTGCTTAAATATTTTCATATTCAGAACCACCTTACATAGATGTGCATTGATTAGCTTGGCATTGATATCATTATTGACCATGAATTGAGGTTCCTTTGCTCTTTAATTTTCCAGTTAGTATTTTACAAAACTCCCAATAAATAATGTATAAAAGTGAAGGTTACATTTTGTTTGATCAATATTTATTGATTAATTTGTGAAAGTGTCTGCCCCAGTAGCTCAGTCGGGAGAGTGCTGGGCTTTTGACCTCTCCCAGTGTGGCAGGCCGTGTTCGAGTTGCTTCAGCGTTTGCTATTTGCCCCTGACTGGGATGGCCTGTGGCCAGTGGCAGCGGTCGCACTCAAGGTCAGGTGCCGTCAGAGGGTGGTGCAGGCCATGTCCAGGTATGTCAGGCACATACAACTTTTGCCTCTAAATTCTGCCTGCTGCCAGGCATTGCCCGAGCGGACAGTAGAGGTCAGGGCCTGCACATCAAGCTCTGCTTAGTGCAGGTCCTGACCTTGGAAAGCCGTCCATGAAAAAGGTCCAGACTAGATTTATCAAAGAGTGGGAGTGGGTCCATAGAACTCTCATACCTGAGTCTGCAAGGAATACCTACCAGGCATTAATAACTTTTGGTATGCATTTATTTTATGACATCCTTGCCCTACCAGGAATTGTGTGTGGATAGCATGTGGCCCACTGTGGCCACATGTGGGCCCACTGTGGCCACATGTGGGCCCACTGTGGCCACATGTGGGCCCACTGTGGCTGCATGTGGGCCCACTGTGGCCGCATGAGACCCTCATGCAGCTGGAGTGGGCCCACATGCTATCCACACACAATTCCTGGTAGGGTGCTGTTTCATGGGCTCAGTGTTATATATTCAGGCCAGGTTGGGTTATGTAAGCCATTCTGTAAGCCATTCTGAAAAAAGTTTATATCCCCTTTACCCTTTCCATGTATTATCTATAGTAATTTAATTGGTCATGTTGGTCAGCCGGCTGGTAAGTCAGTCATCCATGAGCAGCCCAAGGCATCTGGTCAACAATTTTTACTTTTAGTTGTATCTCTTTTTTTTCTTCAAATTGCATAACACTTTGTGTTTAATTGCTCTAATATGGTACAATGATGTTAGATTATACATTGACTAGGATATAGTCAACACATAAACATACACAAAGGGGGGAAAACAGGGCAATTGCCCCCCCCCCCTTTAAGGTCTGTATGTGCCCCTTTGGTAAAAAATGAATGATTTATATATTTTTAAGAGAAAAATTGTGAAAATATGCCCTTTTAAAAATATAGTGGGCCAAATTCGTTGATTTTTTTTTTGGTGTGGGGTACTTTATGCCCCCTGATAAAAAATGTCCCCCTCCTGGAGTGAATCCTGGGTATGCTACCGAGTACTGAGTCAAAATCTGCATTGGTAATGGAACCAGAAGTTCTCGTTTAGAGTGGGTCAAAGAAATGCTGATATAAATACAATGATGAAGCACTGAAATTGCAACTTGGTGATGAAGTCTCAATCAATCTGGTTAATTAGACAATGGAATAAAGTGATTCCTCATTTAATTTCTTCAACCAAAACAGAAAATGTTTAATCATTTTTGTGTGGCTAAATGAATCTTGTGGTGACAAATATTCCCATGTAATATCTCCTTCACATGACCAAGAAGGCTGATGGTGGGGACTTAGGAGGAAGATTGAGTTTAAACACATTTGTACAGGTGAGGTTGATGGAAAATACAACTATCCTTAGGCTGCAGTGTCCATCCTTAGTCTCCTTATCCATGTAGTAACTTGCAAAATTACCAAATAGATTCCGGAAATATAAAAAGATACTGAACGATAGGTTTTGATTGCCATGGTATTGGTGCTGGCTGAACTGAGTATGCCAACTTTGATTGTCACACAACCACATGGGAATTTCGCGCTCGCTCGTCCTTCTGTGGTGTATGGCAAAAATCTGAGTATGAGCGGCCCAACCCGGCCCGGCCCAACCCGTGGCGACGCTTTTGAGAAGCTAATATCTCTGCAACCGCTGGTCCGATTGACAAGCGGACTTCTTTGTTGAGCAGCCCTATCCAACCTACCCTGTTTGAGACCAGTGCTGACTCATGTGGGTGACTACCACTGCGCGTGGCGCGTGCCGCGTGCCGCGTGAGGGGTGTTGAAAGGTGGTTTCTCGCAAAAACTCCGCAACGGCTGGGCAGATTATGTGCAAATTTGGTGTGTGGTTAGGGACCCCTCAGCCGCCACTTTCCCACATGTCGGGGGTGGAGTGACCCTGCGTGTGCGCACGTGCAAACCCCTATTTTATATCTCAGGAACGGCTGAGCCGATTGTGTTCAAATTTGGTGTGTGGATAGGGACCTCTCAGCCGCCACTTTCCCACAAGTCAAGGGGTGCCTCTGCACGTGCGCATGTGCTCACCTTTTTTTGTATCGCATAATCTACTTGCCCGATCGAGTTGAAATTCACCATACATTTGGTTGGCGCTCGTTCGTTCATCGCCAACTGCGGCGCCTTACTGGTATGTAATGTGCCAGGGCAGATCTTGTCTTTGTCTCAGCTACATGATGCTTTGCCTGGTGTACAGGTCACATGCAGGGTGCGGACAGTATTCGTTCGCAAGATTACTGTCTCACAAAAATTGAACACCGCGTTTTTATAGATATATTCACCGAACCTGGTCAGTATGTCTTCACGACATGCGCTGTCTATCTCACTCGATGAATCCGCCTTTGGCTTCGATGACAGCCTCGAGGTGACCTCGAAACTGGCCACAGTCCTTCGACACTGTCTCCCGACTTGGGCCCCTGAAGGCCCTGGTGATCCCGGCTTCATCTCGTCGTTTGTGTTTCATCTGGATCCGTTGGACTCCCAGTTCGCCGCGCTTGACACAGAGAAGTCGAGGAGGTTGCAGTCAGGCGAGTTGGAAGGTCAAATGTCTGGTGCAGTGTGGTCGAAGAAGTTCCCCTACAGCCAGGCCTGGGTGTTCCTGCTGGTGTGGCAGGTCCCCGAGTCTTGCTGCCACACACTGCCCTGCGGCTACCCGGTCGATCACCACCTCGCTCAGAACACGGATGTAGCCGTCGGTATTCAGTCTGAGGTCCTTAGGGAAAAAGTGGGGTGCCATGACGTCACCTTCACTGCTGACGTGGAGCATTGGTTTCGTCGATCGTCGAGCATGGGATTTTCTCTTCGCTGTCGCCTTATAATCGAATCCTGAAACTTCCAGCTCCTCTCTGACCTTTTCCAACAAACTTCTGCTGACAATGGTTAAAGGGAAATAATTACCTTTTTCCACAAAAATGGAGTTAGCACTTGAAATCGCCAGACGAGACCAAAATATATTGTAAATTCATCACATTTGGCATGAAAACTTTCCTACCGAAAGAGATTTCAAGTTATAGTTGATAAGCGTTCCACACTTTAACGATCGGTACTTGCAAGTACTTTTGGTCCTCATCAAACTGCGGGCTTTTCTCGTATTGTTTTTTTACGCAATGGAGTGGAAAATATATTGTGCGTTCTGCTTGTTGTGATTATATGCCCGGCGATCTTCTAAAACTAACAGCGATTGGAAAAAGTGGCAATAAAATCGAAAGCTCATCGATGCACATCAACGGCGGCATAGTTAGTGGTTGCGACCCTCAATTTTTGAAAATCGATTCATTTGTTTTCAACATTAGGAGTATTGTATAATTTGTCTGTGGCTGTATATAACACTATGCTGTATATTATCATGAAAAATGATAATTTTTCCCAAAAAAACTAACAAACAATAACACAAAACTGGCAATTAAATCGGAAGCTCATCGATGCACATCGACGGCGACCTATTTAGCGTCGGCGATTTGTTTACAAAGTCATTGTCATGCTTCTCGGCGCACTTAACCATTGTGGCGAGTTGTTCCTGATTAGTATACCCAAGTCCCGTAGCAGGCTTTCTTAATGACGTCACTGGTGCCATTCTTGTGTAGCATTGCAAAATATATCTGATTTTGAGTTGAAAGCTAATTAATGACTTATTCAAATGATTGTTTTTAAGTTTTAATTTTCTTGTTAATCATTATTAAAGGTATTTTATCACTGTATTTCATAGTAGTTGACACTTCAGAAACTTATGACGTAATAATATTGTATCCAATATGCATTTCCCTCACCTTTTGCTATTGTGGCGCAGTGCCGAGTGCTTTGCGATTACTAGCTTGCCTGGGGTTCAATTCATTCCGCCCTTATTTTATTCGAGTTGGTATAGTTTGCATGTTGTTGTTAGTCATGGCTTATACTGATGCATCACGGATGCTTCACGAATTGCTTCACGGATCAGAGCGCTGCTCGAACGCACGCTAGTAGCGCTTTCGTTCTCCGTGACAACCAGGCGTAAGCCAATGAAAAGCCAGAACGTATTCCCTTTTTGGCTTTTGATTGGCTGACGCCTAGTTGCCATGGAGAACGAAAGCGCTACTAGCGCTACTAGCGTGTGTCCGAGCAGCGCTCAGTTTGATCGGAAACGTCACAGAGCCTCCAAAAGTGCCGCACTCGACGTAAACAATGGTAGGGAAGGACGAGTTTGTCAATGACCTTCATGAAGTACACAGGTACTTGTTTTGTATTTTTTCCAAACTTACAACTTTGAATTTGGGAATAATTTTATTTAATTCTTAAATTTAAATAAAATAATTTTAAAACCATAATGGTAGCCTAATAAATTGTTGCTAACAAAATCAAGAGGTCATTATTTCCCTTTAAGTGTGCAATCTCTTTATTTGTCTGTTCGGCGCAGATTTCAAGGAGTACTCCTCGCCTCTTCCACAAAGTCGGGAGTTAAACATGATTTATATTGAATTATTTTCAAAAACAAATAATGCAAAAAATAATAATTGTTTGTTAAACCAAAGTGAGACCGACAACGAAGGTGAAAAATACATACGTAAAATTATCAGTTGAAAATTACAAACGAATACCGTCCGCACCCTGTACATGCGGTCCGCCCACATCAACTCTCATGATACACAGCGAGTGTCAGCTCTGCGATCGAGCCCCTCAGTCACGTCTCTGTGTGAGTTTTCCATCGACACCGCCACCCCTGTTCGGCGCGTGTCCTTCAGAATGGGAGGCGCCGTCAGCACGGGGGAGGACAACGATGACCTGGTAGACAACCTGGTGGAGCATGACTGCATCAGGTCCGGCCGTGTCGAGCACGTGTTCCGCGCCGTGGACCGCGGTGACTACTTCACAGAGGAGTGCAGGGACAGCGCCTACAAGGTGAATGACTGGGTACAGTAATCTGCGTAGCTTGGTTACTGTATTTGTATCGGTGGCGATAGTTGACGGGTTTGTGGAGGCTGGCTGGGAACTCGTACACATCATGTGGTGCATTGCCAATCATGTGGTGCATTGCCAATCATTTGATGCATTGCCAATCATGTGGTGCATTGTCAATCATGTGGTGCATTGTCAATCATGTGGTGCATTGTCAATCATGTGGTGCATTGCCAATCATGTGGTGCATTGCCAATCATGTGGTGCATTGCCAATCATGTGGTGCATTGTCAATCATGTGGTGCATTGTCAATCATGTGGTACATTGCCAATCATGTGGTGCATTGCCAATCATGTGGTGCATTGCCAATCATGTGGTGCATTGTCAATCATGTGGTGCATTGCCAATCATGTGGTGCATTGCCAATCATGTGGTGCATTGCCAATCATGTGGTGCATTGCCAATCATGTGGTGCATTGTCAATCATGTGGTGCATTGCCAATCATGTGGTGCATTGTCAATCATGTGGTGCATTGCCAATCATGTGGTGCATTGCCAATCATGTGGTGCATTGCCAATCATGTGGTGCATTGTCAATCATGTGGTGCATTGCCAATCATGTGGTGCATTGCCAATCATGTGGTGCATTGCCAATCATGTGGTGCATTGCCAATCATGTGGTGCATTGTCAATCATGTGGTGCATTTTCAATCATGTGGTGCATTGTCAATCATGTGGTGCATTGCCAATCATGTGGTGCATTGCCAATCATGTGGTGCATTGCCAATCATGTGGTGCATTGCCAATCATGTGGTGCATTGTCAATCATGTGGTGCATTGCCAATCATGTGGTACATTGCCAATCATGTGGTGCATTGCCAATCATGTGGTGCATTGCCAATCATGTGGTGCATTGTCAATCATGTGGTGCATTGCCAATCATGTGGTGCATTGTCAATCATGTGGTGCATTGCCAATCATGTGGTGCATTGCCAATCATGTGGTGCATTGCCAATCATGTGGTGCATTGTCAATCATGTGGTGCATTGCCAATCATGTGGTGCATTGCCAATCATGTGGTGCATTGCCAATCATGTGGTGCATTGCCAATCATGTGGTGTATTGTCAATCATGTGGTACATTGCCAATCATGTGGTGCATTGTCAATCATGTGGTGCATTGTCAATCATGTGGTGCATTGTCAATCATGTGGTGCATTGTCAATCATGTGGTGCATTGCCAATCATGTGGTGCATTGTCAATCATGTGGTGCATTGTCAATCATGTGGTGCATTGCCAATCATGTGGTGCATTGTCAATCATGTGGTGCATTGCCAATCATGTGGTGCATTGTCAATCATGTGGTGCATTGCCAATCATGTGGTGCATTGCCAATCATGTGGTGCATTGCCAATCATGTGGTGCATTGTCTATCATGTGGTGCATTGTCAATCATGTGGTGCATTGTCAATCATGTGGTGCATTGCCAATCATGTGGTGCATTGTCAATCATGTGGTGCATTGTCAATCATGTGGTGCATTGTCAATCATGTGGTGCATTGCCAATCATGTGGTGCATTGTCAATCATGTGGTGCATTGTCAATCATGTGGTGCATTGTCAATCATGTGGTACATTGCCAATCATGTGGTGCATTGTCAATCATGTGGTGCATTGTCAATCATGTGGTGCATTTCCAATCATGTGGTACATTGCCAATCATGTGGTGCATTGTCAATCATGTGGTGCATTGCCAATCATGTGGTGCATTGTCAATCATGTGGTGCATTGTCAATCATGTGGTGCATTGCCAATCATGTGGTACATTGCCAATCATGTGGTGCATTGCCAATCATGTGGTGCATTGCCAATCAAGTGGTGCATTGCCAATCATGTGGTGCATTGTCAATCATGTGGTGCATTGCCAATCATGTGGTACATTGCCAATCATGTGGTGCATTGCCAATCATGTGGTACATTGCCAATCATGTGGTGCATTGCCAATCATGTGGTGCATTGTCAATCATGTGGTGCATTGCCAATCATGTGGTACATTGCCAATCATGTGGTGCATTGCCAATCATGTGGTGCATTGCCAATCATGTGGTGCATTGTCAATCATGTGGTGCATTGCCAATCATGTGGTGCATTGTCAATCATGTGGTGCATTGCCAATCATGTGGTGCATTGCCAATCATGTGGTGCATTGCCAATCATGTGGTGCATTGCCAATCATGTGGTGCATTGTCAATCATGTGGTGCATTGCCAATCATGTGGTGCATTGCGAATCATGTGGTGCATTGCCAATCATGTGGTGCATTGCCAATCATGTGGTGTATTGTCAATCATGTGGTACATTGCCAATCATGTGGTGCATTGTCAATCATGTGGTGCATTGTCAATCATGTGGTGCATTGTCAATCATGTGGTACATTGCCAATCATGTGGTGCATTGTCAATCATGTGGTGCATTGTCAATCATGTGGTGCATTGCCAATCATGTGGTGCATTGCCAATCATGTGGTGCATTGTCAATCATGTGGTGCATTGTCAATCATGTGGTGCATTGCCAATCATGTGGTGCATTGTCAAGCATGTGGTGCATTGTCAATCATGTGGTGCATTGCCAATCATGTGGTGCATTGTCAATCATGTGGTGCATTGCCAATCATGTGGTGCATTGTCAATCATGTGGTGCGTTGTCAATCATGTGGTGCGTTGTCAATCATGTGGTGCATTGTCAATCATGTGGTGCATTGCCAATCATGTGGTGCATTGTCAATCATGTGGTGCATTGTCAATCATGTGGTGCATTGCCAATCATGTGGTGCATTGTCAATCATGTGGTGCATTGCCAATCATGTGGTGCATTGTCAATCATGTGGTGCATTGCCAATCATGTGGTGCATTGCCAATCATGTGGTGCATTGCCAATCATGTGGTGCATTGTCTATCATGTGGTGCATTGTCAATCATGTGGTGCATTGTCAATCATGTGGTGCATTGCCAATCATGTGGTGCATTGTCAATCATGTGGTGCATTGTCAATCATGTGGTGCATTGTCAATCATGTGGTGCATTGCCAATCATGTGGTGCATTGTCAATCATGTGGTGCATTGTCAATCATGTGGTGCATTGTCAATCATGTGGTGCATTGCCAAGCATGTGGTGCATTGTCAATCATGTGGTGCATTGTCAATCATGTGGTGCATTGTCAAACTGTGCTGCTGTGCTCGGTTCCCCCGCTTGGGTCAGCGCGAGAGGCTCCGACTATAAAGGACGACAGTCGCGCAGTCGAACACTGCTCCGATACCAGCTGATCAGTCTGTGAGCGGGGGCTGCCAGTAGTGCGCGGTGTGGAGGTTGGTGATCACATTCAATGTGCTATGTGTCGCGACAGGATACGGCTTGGCGCAGCGATAATTTACATTTATCGGCGCCATGTATCTACTCGTCTGTGCTGGAGAACCTGGACTTGAAGCCGGGTCACAGCTTCCTTAACATCGGCTCCGGCACCGGCTACGTCAGCACCATGGCCGGCCTCATCATCGGTGAGGCGGACCGACGTCACCTGAAGGCTGGTGACGTCATCCTATGGTTTGGCTGACGTCACGGGCAGTCTGCGTATTGAGTTAGACTGGCGAATGTGGTGTACATTGACTGGCGCCAGGAGTCTGAATCTGACTAATGTGATGCAGCCTGGATGTCATTGTCAGTGGCTCATCATGAACGTCATAGGCAGGTTAGGTTACCGGTGCAGCTGAAGGACGTGGTTCACAAGGGTCTGTTCCCGTAGCGCCTCCAACTGCCTCTAACCTCCCCTAAGCTCCTCCGGTCGTTCCCGTGGCTGCTCCGATCTGCTCCAAGCGTCTCAAAGCTCGCCCGATTCCTCCTCCAAACTCCTCCAACCTGCTGCGAAATTGAGGTGGGGACAACCGGAGGAGAATGGAGGAGTACGTTTATGGTGCGGCTGATCATTTGTGAATGTCAATAGACACCAAACCTTGGACGCAAACAGCTGATACTTCCTCTAAACGCCTCCTATCGTTCCCGCTCCCACACGGCTGCTTTGGTCTGCTCCAAGTTGCTCGAAACTCCTCCCGGCAGGCGCCACGGGAACAGACCCAAAGTTGTTACATCGGTGGGGCTTGCGTTCTATAGACTGAGCCATATACGCCTAGTGACGGCGCGTCGGCAGGTGTTGGTATAGTAACAGTGCAAGCCTCCTCGCTGGGTGATAGTCGTAGGATTAACACCTGATATTCGGCGACATTATATCGTGATCTCTCGACCCTCCTTCTGGACTCGTTACTGTTTTATGATTCGGAAGCGCTACGCGGAGTCCTTCCGTGTCGTTTGCCGCCAAAACGCCAAATCTCGCCGATGAACTGAAATTGCGCGATTTGTGTCTGGCGCAAAATACACGCCACAAAGTGTCCAGTGTTTAGCACTGATACCAGAACCCCATTGGAAGCCAAATGTAATGGGCGCAAATTGACCATGCAGTCGTCGCGCCCTTAAGCCCCAACAAACAAACAACAAAGGAAGCCAAATGTTGACAATGCATGCCCGCAGTGCGACAGTAACATGTCACTCCAGTCAACGACGAGTGGTTTTTCTTTGCTAACCGTGCCCCGTCTCCCCTGTGCCTGCAGAGAGCAGCGGCGTCAACCACGGCGTGGAGCTGTTCCAGGACGTGATTGACTACGCCGACCAGCGGCTGGCCGACTTCACCGCCACCTCCAACGCCGTCGACCAGTTCGACTTCTGTCCGCCTCAGTTCGTCTGCGGTGAGTCTCGGCCGTAACAGCATACACTGTCGCCTCACAGAGCATGTACCGGGCCGATACAGCTGAAATAATTAAGTAAATCGGTTAACTGTCACTTATGCCGTGCCGAACAATACGTTGAAAAACGCGCCACTTCAGGAGTGTGAGACACGATCAAGTATATATTGCAGTTGAGACAGGTTTGAAACATACAGGAACAATACAATCCGATAAACGCGTTCCGACACTAAGTCTTCGTCAGTATCGGCTTTAACAAAAAACACGAAGATTACTGAAACTGTCACAATGACTGAGTAATCTTTGTGTTATTTTAGAAAGCCGATACTGACGAAAACTTAGTGTCGAAACGCGTTTATCGGATTGTATTGTTCCTGTATGTTTCAAACCAAGTATGATGTTCTAACAATGTCCGATGTTTTGTATTCATTTTTATGATGTTCTTCCGAAATCTGTTGCTGGAAATAGGCTGGACAAAGCATGTAGTCAGCTAAAATAGGACGTTTACTTCTGTAATATTCATACATTCAAAATGACAATGACTGAGTCTGAGTGTATCACTGTCGTCTTTTTCAGGGAACGGCCTGCTGATCACTACCGGTCACCAGTATGAGCGTGTCTACTGCGGAGCGCGCTGCCCCCTCTCCGAGCTGCACTACCTCAGACAGCTGCTCAAGGTAGGTCCACACCAGCCACACATAACACAGCCGCTGCCCCCTCTCCGAGCTGCACTACCTCAGACAGCTGCTCAAGGTAGGTCCACACCAGCCACACATAACACAGCCGCTGCCCCCTCTCTGAGCTGCACTACCTCAGACAGCTGCTCAAGGTAGGTCCACACCAGCCACACATAACACAGCCGCTGCCCCCTCTCCGAGCTGCACTACCTCAGACAGCTGCTCAAGGTAGGTCCACACATAACACGCCGCTGCCCCTCTCCGAGCTGCACTACCTCAGACAGCTGCTCAAGGTAGGCCCACACCAGCCACACATAACACAGCCGCTGCCCCCTCTCTGAGCTGCACTACCTCAGACAGCTGATCAAGGTAGGTCCACACATAACACGCCGCTGCCCCCTCTCCGAGCTGCACTACCTCATACAGCTGATCAAGGTAGGTCCACACCAGCCACACATAACACAGCCGCTGCCCCCTCTCCGAGCTGCACTACCTCAGACAGCTGCTCAAGGTAGGTCCACACCAGCCACACATAACACAGCCGCTGCCCCCTCTCCGAGCTGCACTACCTCATACAGCTGCTCAAGGTAGGTCCACACATAACACGCCGCTGCCCCCTCTCCGAGCTGCACTACCTCAGACAGCTGCTCAAGGTAGGTCCACACCAGCCACACATAACACAGATGATGACACTGACTACCTGCTCAATATATTCAAGGAGGTGTTGAATATATTATATATGTCTACCACTTTGTCATATTTTCAATATGGGCGCCATGTAACCTAGTAGTTGCGGCGCCCTTAAGCCCAAATCATCACCAATGGTACGAAGAAGTCAGATTTTGAGACAAGGAGCCCACATACCACCATATGGTAGGTGGTAACAGCTGAGACACGTTGGCCTGGCACGGCCGGCCGGTGGTGGGATGGAATCGGCTGGCAGCGACCCATGTGTTGTTGTTGTTGTAGGTAGCGGTGAGCCATGTCTCGCTCTGGCCACCGCGCCCGCCCTGGTCTGGAACCGTCGGGCGGCTATTTTTGACTGTCCCTGGCGCATTCCCAAAGCGTTATTACGAATTGTCATGCATGCCCGCCAGCCAATAGGAGTCCGGCTGCGTGTGACGTCACCAGGTGATAGTTTCGTCATGGTTTACCTAGCACCTGGATCGGCAAGTTGGCGCGACATCTATCGTTCTGCGGGACCACCCATCCGCCCTGCCATCTAGCGACAACATTTGTCACTGCTAAGGACAGACCGGGCCGCGTACGCAGCAGCACCACAGGCTGCCGGGGCCAAACAACCATATCATTAGCCGTACATGGCAAATGCAGAAATGCATTGCTTCGTGTGTTCCACTTAGCGACCGGCACATGCATTTTTGCATTAGTCCAGGCCCTTCCTGGATGATGATGACCACGACACTAACTGGAAACTCCACAGACCACGACACTAACTGGAAACTCCACAGCGTGAGGGACTGACGACCACGACGCTAACTGGAAACTCCAGACCACGACACTAACTGGAAACTCCACAGACCACGACACTAACTAGAAACTCCACAGCGTGAGGGGCTGACGACCACGACGCTAACTGGAAACTCCAGACCACGACACTAACTGGAAACTCCACAGACCACGACACTAACTGGAAACTCCACAGCGTGAGGGACTGACGACTACGACACTAACTGAAAACTCCACAGACCACGACACTAACTGGAAACTTTACAGACCACGACACTAACTGGAAACTCCACATACCACGACACTAACTGGAAACTCCACAGACCACGACACTAACTGGAAACTCCACAGCGTGAGGGACTGACGACCACGACACTAACTGGACACTCCACAGACCACGACACTAACTGGAAACTCCACAGCGTGAGGGACTGACGACCACGACACTAACTGGAAACTCCACAGACCACGACACTAACTGGAAACTCCACAGACCACGACACACTGGAAACTCCACAGACCACGACACTAACTGGAAACTCCACAGACCACGACACTAACTGAAAACTCCACAGACCACGACACTAACTGGAAACTCCACAGACCACGACACTAACTGGAAACTCCACAGACCACGACACTAACTGGAAACTCCACAGACCACGACACTAACTGGAAACTCCACAGACCACGACACTAACTGGAAACTCCACAGACCACGACACTAACTGGAAACTCCACAGACCACGACACTAACTGGAAACTCCACAGACCACGACACTAACTGGAAACTCCACAGCGTGAGGGACTGACGACCACGACACTAACTGAAAACTCCACAGACCACGACACTAACTGGAAACTCCACAGACCACGACACTAACTGGAAACTCCACAGACCACGACACTAACTGGAAACTCCACAGACCACGACACTAACTGGAAACTCCACAGCGTGAGGGACTGACGACCACGACACTAACTGGACACTCCACAGACCACGACACTAACTGGAAACTCCCCAGACCTCGACACTAACTGGAAACTCCACAGCGTGTGGGACTGACGACCACGACACTAACTGGAAACTCCACAGACCACGACACTAACTGGAAACTTCACAGACCACGACACTAACTGGAAACTCCACAGACCACGACACTAACTGGAAACTCCACAGACCACGACACTAACTGGAAACTTCACAGACCACGACACTAACTGGAAACTCCACAGACCACGACACTAACTGGAAACTCCACAGACCACGACACTAACTGGAAACTCCACAGACCACGACACTAACTGGAAACTCCACAGCGTGAGGGACTGACGACCACGACACTAACTGGAAACTCCACAGACCACGACACTAACTGGAAACTCCACAGACCACGACACTAACTGGAAACTCCTCAGACCACAACACTAACTGGAAACTCCACAGACCACGACACTAACTGGAAACTCCACAGACCACGACACTAACTGGAAACTCCACAGACCACGACACTAACTGGAAACTCCACAGACCACGACACTAACTGGAAACTCCACAGCGTGAGGGACTGACGACCACGACGATAACTGGAAACTCCAGACCACGACACTAACTGGAAACTCCACAGACCACGACACTAACTAGAAACTCCACAGCGTGAGGGGCTGACGACCAGGACGCTAACTGGAAACTCCAGACCACGACACTAACTGGAAACTCCACAGACCACGACACTAACTGGAAACTCCACAGCGTGAGGGACTGACGACTACGACACTAACTGAAAACTCCACAGACCACGACACTAACTGGAAACTTTACAGACCACGACACTAACTGGAAACTCCACATACCACGACACTAACTGGAAACTCCACAGACCACGACACTAACTGGAAACTCCACAGCGTGAGGGACTGACGACCACGACACTAACTGGACACTCCACAGACCACGACACTAACTGGAAACTCCACAGACCACGACACTAACTGGAAACTCCACAGACCACGACACACTGGAAACTCCACAGACCACGACACTAACTGGAAACTCCACAGACCACGACACTAACTGGAAACTCCACAGCGTGAGGGACTGACGACCATGACACTAACTGAAAACTCCACAGACCACGACACTAGCTGGAAACTCCACAGACCACGACACTAACTGGAAACTCCACAGACCACGACACTAACTGGAAACTCCACAGACCACGACACTAACTGGAAACTCCACAGACCACGACACTAACTGGAAACTCCACAGCGTGAGGGACTGACGACCACGACACTAACTGGACACTCCACAGACCACGACACTAACTGGAAACTCCACAGACCTCGACACTAACTGGAAACTCCACAGCGTGAGGGACTGACGACCACGACACTAACTGGAAACTTCACAGACCACGACACTAACTGGAAACTCCACAGACCACGACACTAACTGGAAACTCCACAGACCACGACACTAACTGGAAACTCCACAGACCACGACACACTGGAAACTCCACAGACCACGACACTAACTGGAAACTCCACAGACCACGACACTAACTGGAAACTCCACAGCGTGAGGGACTGACGACCACGACACTAACTGAAAACTCCACAGACCACGACACTAACTGGAAACTCCACAGACCACGACACTAACTGGAAACTCCACGGACCACGACACTAACTGGAAACTCCACAGACCACGACACTAACTGGAAACTCCACAGACCACGACACTAACTGGAAACTCCACAGCGTGAGGGACTGACGACCACGACACTAACTGGACACTCCACAGACCACGACACTAACTGGAAACTCCACAGACCACGACACTAACTGGAAACTCCACAGACCACGACACTAACTGGAAACTCCACAGCGTGAGGGACTGACGACCACGACACTAACTGAAAACTCCACAGACCACGACACTAACTGGAAACTCCACAGACCACTACACTAACTGGAAACTCCACAGACCACGACACTAACTGGAAACTCCACAGACCACGACACTAACTGGAAACTCCACAGACCACGACACTAACTGGAAACTCCACAGACCACGACACACTGGAAACTCCACAGACCACGACACTAACTGGAAACTCCACAGACCACGACACTAACTGGAAACTCCACAGCGTGAGGGACTGACGACCACGACACTAACTGAAAACTCCACAGACCACGACACTAACTGGAAACTCCACAGACCACGACACTAACTGGAAACTCCACAGACCACGACACTAACTGGAAACTCCACAGACCACGACACTAACTGGAAACTCCACAGCGTGAGGGACTGACGACCACGACACTAACTGGACACTCCACAGACCACGACACTAACTGGAAACTCCACAGACCTCGACACTAACTGGAAACTCCACAGCGTGAGGGACTGACGACCACGACACTAACTGGAAACTCCACAGACCACGACACTAACTGGAAACTCCACAGACCACGACACTAACTGGAAACTCCACAGACCACGACACTAACTGGAAACTCCACAGACCACGACACTAACTGGAAACTCCACAGACCACGACACTAACTGGAAACTCCACAGCGTGAGGGACTGACGACCACGACACTAACTGAAAACTCCACAGACCACGACACTAACTGGAAACTCCACAGACCACGACACTAACTGGAAACTCCACAGACCACGACACTAACTGGAAACTCCACAGACCACGACACTAACTGGAAACTCCACAGCGTGAGGGACTGACGACCACGACACTAACTGGACACTCCACAGACCACGACACTAACTGGAAACTCCCCAGACCTCGACACTAACTGGAAACTCCACAGCGTGAGGGACTGACGACCACGACACTAACTGGAAACTCCACAGACCACGACACTAACTGGAAACTTCACAGACCACGACACTAACTGGAAACTCCACAGACCACGACACTAACTGGAAACTCCACAGACCACGACACACTGGAAACTCCACAGACCACGACACTAACTGGAAACTCCACAGACCACGACACTAACTGGAAACTCCACAGCGTGAGGGACTGACGACCATGACACTAACTGAAAACTCCACAGACCACGACACTAACTGGAAACTCCACAGACCACGACACTAACTGGAAACTCCACAGACCACGACACTAACTGGAAACTCCACAGACCACGACACTAACTGGAAACTCCACAGACCACGACACTAACTGGAAACTCCACAGCGTGAGGGACTGACGACCACGACACTAACTGGACACTCCACAGACCACGACACTAACTGGAAACTCCACAGACCTCGACACTAACTGGAAACTCCACAGCGTGAGGGACTGACGACCACGACACTAACTGGAAACTTCACAGACCACGACACTAACTGGAAACTCCACAGACCACGACACTAACTGGAAACTCCACAGACCACGACACTAACTGGAAACTCCACAGACCACGACACACTGGAAACTCCACAGACCACGACACTAACTGGAAACTCCACAGACCACGACACTAACTGGAAACTCCACAGCGTGAGGGACTGACGACCACGACACTAACTGAAAACTCCACAGACCACGACACTAACTGGAAACTCCACAGACCACGACACTAACTGGAAACTCCACGGACCACGACACTAACTGGAAACTCCACAGACCACGACACTAACTGGAAACTCCACAGACCACGACACTAACTGGAAACTCCACAGCGTGAGGGACTGACGACCACGACACTAACTGGACACTCCACAGACCACGACACTAACTGGAAACTCCACAGACCACGACACTAACTGGAAACTCCACAGACCACGACACTAACTGGAAACTCCACAGCGTGAGGGACTGACGACCACGACACTAACTGAAAACTCCACAGCCCACGACACTAACTGGAAACTCCACAGACCACGACACTAACTGGAAACTCCACAGACCACGACACTAACTGGAAACTCCACAGACCACGACACTAACTGGAAACTCCACAGACCACGACACTAACTGGAAACTCCACAGACCACGACACACTGGAAACTCCACAGACCACGACACTAACTGGAAACTCCACAGACCACGACACTAACTGGAAACTCCACAGCGTGAGGGACTGACGACCACGACACTAACTGAAAACTCCACAGACCACGACACTAACTGGAAACTCCACAGACCACGACACTAACTGGAAACTCCACAGACCACGACACTAACTGGAAACTCCACAGACCACGACACTAACTGGAAACTCCACAGCGTGAGGGACTGACGACCACGACACTAACTGGAAACTCCACAGACCACGACACTAACTGGAAACTCCACAGACCACGACACTAACTGGAAACTCCTCAGACCACAACACTAACTGGAAACTCCACAGACCACGACACTAACTGGAAACTCCACAGACCACGACACTAACTGGAAACTCCACAGACCACGACACTAACTGGAAACTCCACAGACCACGACACTAACTGGAAACTCCACAGCGTGAGGGACTGACGACCACGACGATAACTGGAAACTCCAGACCACGACACTAACTGGAAACTCCACAGACCACGACACTAACTAGAAACTCCACAGCGTGAGGGGCTGACGACCACGACGCTAACTGGAAACTCCAGACCACGACACTAACTGGAAACTCCACAGACCACGACACTAACTGGAAACTCCACAGCGTGAGGGACTGACGACTACGACACTAACTGAAAACTCCACAGACCACGACACTAACTGGAAACTTTACAGACCACGACACTAACTGGAAACTCCACATACCACGACACTAACTGGAAACTCCACAGACCACGACACTAACTGGAAACTCCACAGCGTGAGGGGCGGACGACCACGACACTAACTGGACACTCCACAGACCACGACACTAACTGGAAACTCCACAGCGTGAGGGACTGACGACCACGACACTAACTGGAAACTCCACAGACCACGACACTAACTGGAAACTCCACAGACCACGACACACTGGAAACTCCACAGACCACGACACTAACTGGAAACTCCACAGACCACGGCACTAACTGGAAACTCCACAGACCACGACACTAACTGGAAACTCCACAGCGTGAGGGACTGACGACCACGACACTAACTGAAAACTCCACAGACCACGACACTAACTGGAAACTCCACAGACCACGACACTAACTGGAAACTCCACAGACCACGACACTTACTGGAAACTCCACAGCGTGAGGGACTGACGACCACGACACTAACTGGACACTCCACAGACCACGACACTAACTGGAAACTCCACAGACCTCGACACTAACTGGAAACTCCACAGCGTGAGGGACTGACGACCACGACACTAACTGGAAACTCCACAGACCACGACACTAACTGGAAACTCCACAGACCACGACACTAACTGGAAACTCCACAGACCACGACACTAACTGGAAACTCCACAGACCACGACACTAACTGGAAACTCCACAGACCACGACACTAACTGGAAACTCCACAGACCACGACACTAACTGGAAACTCCACAGCGTGAGGGACTGACGACCACGACATTAACTGAAAACTCCACTGACCACGACACTAACTGGAAACTCCACAGACCACGACACTAACTGGAAACTCCACAGACCACGACACTAACTGGAAACTCCACAGACCACGACACTAACTGGAAACTCCACAGCGTGAGGGACTGACGACCACGACACTAACTGGACACTCCACAGACCACGACACTAACTGGAAACTCCCCAGACCTCGACACTAACTGGAAACTCCACAGCGTGAGGGACTGACGACCACGACACTAACTGGAAACTCCACAGACCACGACACTAACTGGAAACTTCACAGACCACGACACTAACTGGAAACTCCACAGACCACGACACTAACTGGAAACTCCACAGACCACGACACTAACTGGAAACTCCACAGCGTGAGGGACTGACGACCACGACACTAACTGGAAACTCCACAGACCACGACACTAACTGGAAACTCCACAGACCACGACACTAACTGGAAACTCCACAGACCACGGCACTAACTGGAAACTCCACAGCGTGAGGGACTGACGACCACGACACTAACTGGAAACTCCACAGACCACGACACTAACTGGAAACTCCACAGACCACGACACTAACTGGAAACTCCTCAGACCACAACACTAACTGGAAACTCCACAGACCACGACACTGACTGGAAACTCCACAGACCACGACACTAACTGGAAACTCCACAGACCACGACACTAACTGGAAACTCCACAGACCACGACACTAACTGGAAACTCCACAGCGTGAGGGACTGACGACCACGACGATAACTGGAAACTCCACAGACCACGACACTAACTGGAAACTGCACAGCGTGTCACACCCTATGACAGCTTCGCCAGCTTTCTGTTGAAGCTGTTGGCACCTCAGCCTGCCTGTTGGCACTGGAGTCAGAGCTGCTGCCGTGATGGCTTTGCAGCGCGCGTGCAGCTGCATGCGGACGAATGTCTGCATCATAAATGGCGGAGGCGGCTCCTACTGCACATAGCCTGCGGCAGACAGGCGTACTGCGGAGCACTGGTGATAGGCACGCCATCAGGCAGCGAAGCGCTCCTTGACCGTAAATAGCACTTACCACCTGTGCCTGCGTAGTTTCGTACGCGACAGCAGTCAGCCGATACAGCTGGTCAGATGGAACTTTGAGGCTGCCCACGTCGATGTTACGCAGGCCAGTGTAGCTTTTCTAGCTTTGGGAAACTGTGCCGTTTCGCCTTTCATACCGATGGGGCCCAAAGAAGGCCCACTGCAGGGCCCAAAGAAGGGTCAAAAACGCTTCTGCCACGCTGCAACTCAGAACTTATCAGAGATAGCGACTCGAGACCTTCACCAATCGACGCGGCGTAGTCGGAAACGGTGCAATTTCGCCTTTCAAGTTTCATACCGACCGGGCCCAAATAAGGCCCACCAGGGCACAAAGGAGGGTCAAAAACGCTACTGCCACGCTGAAACTCAGAGCCTTCTTTCTGCCCGAACGGTATGAAAGCCGAAACGGCACCGTTTCCGACCACGCCGTGTCGATTGGTGAAGGTCCCGAGTCGCTATCTCTTACAGGTTCTGAGTTTCAGCGTGACAGTAGCGTTTTCGGATCTTCTTTGGGCCTTCGTGGGCCTTCTTTGGGCCCGATCGGTATGGAAGGCGAAACGGCACCCGTACAAGAGAGTAGCTTTCGAATGGTGAAGAGTGAAGTCTCTAGCTTATGTAGTTGCTGAGTTTCAGCGTGGCAGTGAACCATGGCAGTGAAATCTATTTACCCCTTTTCGAACAGCTATACTAGAAGCACCAAACTCACC
>JAXIVJ010004876.1:40000-78869 GCA_036785665.1 Chirona hameri
CACAGACAGACACAGACAGACACAGACAGACACAGACAGACACAGACAGACACAGACAGACACAGACAGACACAGACAGACACAGACAGACACAGACAGACACAGACAGACACAGACAGACACAGACAGACACAGACAGACACAGACAGACACAGATAACAGGAACACAGACAGTATATAGTGAACATATATAGTGAACGTAGTATAGTGGTATGAATATAGTATAGTGCACTACATAGTGAACGACAGTGCTGGACTCACATTTTCACGAGCCGAGACATACAAGTGTATCTAAGCTTACCAGCTCCGTTTCAAATGTCGGCCCCTTACTGCAGTGGCCTGAATTTCGTGTCAAATCCAGGTCTGCTGTTATCTGTGGTACTGCATATGCACAGTGCTACATGTGTTAACTGTGTTAGGTACATGTACAATGTACACTGTACACACTACACAGTGCCACACGTAGGCCAGCGGCAACCGTACTTGAGACTGAGATATAACTAAACATGGCCGCTTTAGTACATGTAAACGCATCTGCACACGCTTCCAATCTGATACTAAATATATGAAGATCCATGACTCCTCTCATCACTAAGAACATTTATGGTGGGTAATTAAATATTGACATCTTTCTTTAGTGACGGAATAAATAAAAAACGGTGCACCAAACTATTCAGATGTACGCGGTACCGCCGCAAAGATATAAGGCGCCTTATAGAAAACTTTGTATCGCCAAGCCGTGCGTTCAATTAGCATGCATAACCCTTTAGCCTAGATGCGCTGGAAGTGAATTATTTTGTGTAATTACACATTGATTATGCATTTTGTATTTACGTCAGACTGACCCATCTGCATATCACTGGGACCAAGAAGCTTCACAATTTCTGGTCTTTAAAAAAGCCCAACGACGTATTATACAAGGTCCCCCTGACGGCCAACACGAAACTAACCACCTCGTGACGTCACACGCCACGCCCACGTCCCACACGCAGCCGGAGTCCTATTGGCTGGCGAGCATACATGACAATTCGTAAGACACTTCGGGAATACGCTATAGCTGATTCTTTTGTGTTCTGACCAAATGGCCATTCTAACCGTGTTGGAATATATTTACTGAAGGTATTGAACATTTATTATTTACCTAGTGCGAACATTATTTGTTCCTTCGCTGTTTGTTTCCATTCCTCCAAATGGCCATATTCTTTCTAGGAAAGTGAGACAAGGTCTGTTACTATCCTTTAACTGTGCGAACCTTGCGCTGACAACTGACCGCATTGCCGCGCCCTCGTCAGATCGGCGGGGTGCTCGTGGTGCCCGTCAATGACCACCTGAAGCGGATCGAGCGGATCGGCGAGAACGAGTGGGAGGTGCTCGACAAGCTGTCCGTCTCGTTCGCCGGCCTCATCGAGCCCAACGTCAGCGGACACAAGACGGAGCTGACGATGCGTGAGTACAGGGCTGATGGAGCCCACGTCAGCGGACAATGCGTGAGTACAGGGCTGATGGAGCCCAACGTCAGCGGACAATGCGTGAGTACAGGGCTGATGGAGCCCACGTCAGCTGACGATGCGTGAGTACAGGGCTGATGGAGCCCACGCCAGCGGACAATGCGTGAGTACAGGGCTGATGGAGCCCACGTCAGCGGACACCGGACAATGCGTGAGTACAGGGCTGATGGAGCCCAACGTCAGCGGACAATGCGTGAGTACAGGGCTGATGGAGCCCACGTCAGCTGACGATGCGTGAGTACAGGGCTGATGTAGCCCACGTCAGCGGACACCGGACAATGCGTGAGTACAGGGCTGATGGAGCCCAACGTCAGCGGACAATGCGTGAGTACAGGGCTGATGGAGCCCACGTCAGCGGACAATGCGTGAGTACAGGGCTGATGGAGCCCACGTCAGCTGACGATGCGTGAGTACAGGACTGATGGAGCCCAACGTCAGCGGACAATGCGTGAGTACAGGGCTGATGGAGCCCACGTCAGCTGACGATGCGTGAGTACAGGGCTGATGGAGCCCACGTCAGCGGACACCGGACAATGCGTGAGTACAGGGCTGATGGAGCCCAACGTCAGCGGACAATGCGTGAGTACAGGGCTGATGGAGCCCAACGTCAGCGGACAATGCGTGAGTACAGAGCTGATGGAGCCTAACGTCAGCGGACAATGCGTGAGTACAGGGCTGATGGAGCCCAACGTCAGCGGACAATGCGTGAGTACAGGGCTGATGGAGCCCAACGTCAGCGGACAATGCGTGAGTACAGGGCTGATGGAGCCCTCGTCAGCGGACAATGCGTGAGTACAGGGCTGATGGAGCCCACGTCAGCGGACACAAGACGGAGCTGACGACGCGTGAGTACTGCCCCCCCCCCCCCCCCCCCGTGCAGGTGCTAGTAACACCAACATGCTGCTTGAACGAGAACAGTGGACATAATACTTTGGAGCCAGTGGCAGCACAGTTAATGCTTTCTAAAATATGGTAGCATTTCTTTCACTTCGGATTTCTACGATATGTTGTCGGCCACTTGTGGTTTTTGGATTGTAAGAGCTTACAATCCAATTGTCGTTGCTAGCTCTAGGACTTGCACTCCTAATGGAGATGATAATGTCGGATTTACGGATTTACCAAACATCTTGTGTGATTTTCACCAGATGTGAGCGGAGTTCTTTATTTGTTTACATTGTTTAGTGCTCACCGTGAGGACTCTTCTCCCTCTCCCATCAGTATCCTTCTATCTAATTTGTCAGTTTCACTGGATGTTTTGTATCTCCTAAACCACCCCTCCATAATACCCGGTCATGACAACTGGCGTGGCCGCTCCGCCCTGGCCGCCGACTGGGCCCCATACACCGTCGCCAGCTGCTGCACCGAGCGGCGGCTAACACTGAATCGCCATCACGTCCACTCACCACCTATCACCGTATCACTGGCTGTCGGCAGCGCCGCTGGTCCCGGCCTCACTGCAGCAGCTGTGCCGTACTCACATCCGGCGTCTGCTGAGGTCGCAGCTGCTGGCCGCCCAGCCGCCGCCGCCGCCCAGCCGGGCGCAGGGGGCGCGCCGCCGCCGCCCGGTCGGCCGCCGCGCCGAGCAGGCCCGCCGCATCCAGCGGTTTGTGATGCCGTTACTGGGCGCTGCCGTGGTCGAGGTCGACCCGGACCGGGAGCGGGAGGAAGAGGGAGAGGGGCAGCCGCCGGCCAGCCGCCGGCGGCCCCGGGCAGATGACGAGCAGGAGCGGCAGACTGAGGAGGATGGAGAGGAAGAGGAGGACTCTGACCACTCTGCGGAGGAACAGGAGGACTCTGAGCACTCTGAGGAGGAGCAGGGGGACTCTGACAACTCTGAGGAGGAGTACATGGAGCTGGCTGGCGCGCTGGTGGCTGAGCCGGACTCGGTCGAGCCGCAGCAGCAGCAGGAGGAGCAGCTGAGCAGCCCGGCTGACTCTCAGCAGCAGCAGCAGCAGCAGCAGGAGGAGCAGCAGCATCAGCAGGAGGAGCAACTGAGCAGCCCGGCTGACTCTCAGCAGCAGCAGCAGGAGGAGCAGCTGAGCAGCCCGGCTGACTCTCAGCAGCAGCAGCAGCAGCAGGAGGCGCCGCCGCCGGCGGACGGCTCACCGCCGCAGGAGGCCGCCCAGAGCCGCGCCTCCCTGAAACGCTCCAGTGAGGAGAGCGGCGCTGGCGACGACGGTGAGCCGACCGCCGGCGCCGGCCCCAGCGACACACAGAAGCGGGGCCGCCGCGATAAGATCGACAGCGGCCTGGGCGACTCGCCGCCGCCGCCGCCGCCGCCTCCGGCGCTGCCGCCTCGCGACCACTCTGAGCCCGAGAACGGCGTGGCGGCGACCTCCGATGAAGCGGACGATGATGATGACGACGCCGATGACGGTGACGGAGTGGGCCGCGGCCGGCGGCTGCTGCTGCTGCCGCCGCCGTCGCGCTGGGGCGGCCGCTCGGCGCGATTCGGTACAGAGATCGCCACAGAGCTGAGTCGCTTTCTGGCCGCCGGCTCTGACGACGACGAGGAGCTGGACGACGAGCTGGAGCTGGACGAGCGCCAGCGCCAGCGTCGCTCGCGCTGCCCGTTTGACCGTCGGCGGCGCTCTCGGCCGGCCCGCCGCGCGGCCGCCGACTGCGGCCGGCGTCTGGCGGAGCAGCTGCGCGCGCAGATCGCCGCGCTGCCGCTGCCGCCGCCGCTGCGGCAGTACGTGAACCTGGACCGACCGCTGTGAGTGAGGCGGCACAGCACTGTGATATACGACCGCCGGCCGCCGCGACCGCCAACGGACTGAGTCAGTGACTAACCTGGAGTTTACGCTGTCGTGTGCAGGGGGGGAGGAGGAGGAGGAGGAGGAGGAGGAGGAGGAGGAGGAGGAGGAGGAGGAGGAGGGGAGGAGGAGGGAGGGAGGGAGGGGGGGGGAGGGGGGGGGGGGGGGGGGGGGGGGGGAGGGGGGGGGGGGGGGGGGAGGGGAGGGGAGGGGGGGGGGGGGAGGGGAGGCGTGCTCGGTGTCGTTGACGTGTGTACTGTGTAGAGTGTGATTCTATGTGCTGTCGAGATCCGTGTGTGTATATTGATTGTCGCATAATAGAGTGTGGAGTTGTTCTGGGGTACGGGGATGGAGAGGGAATTTTCGTGAGGCAGACCGTGTGCGCGGACGGCCGTTGATACGAACACTACTAGTCGAGTGCCCGCGCACGACAGCGTCAAGCTCGTCCCTGACCTCATAGTGCGACACTCCTCCAGCGGCTGGCTCGGCCGTCCTCTCAGCGTCGTGAGCGCCGTCTGTGTGAATGAACATGGCAGTTGGCCGTCCTCGTGACGTGTCCTCGTGATTCGTGACGGTTATTTTTATATGTCGTCCCCGGTCGCCAACAGAGTGTCGTGTGGTCAGGGCTCTCGCTCGGAGAGAATCTGAACGGCCCCGGTCGCCAACAGAGTGTCGTGTGGTCAGGGATCTCGCTCGGAGAGAATCTGAATAGGACCGGTCGCCAACAGAGTGTCGTGTGGTCAGGGATCTCGCTCGGAGATAATCTGAACGGCCCCGGTCGCCAATAGAGTGTCGTGTGGTCAGGGATCTCGCTCGGAGAGAATCTGAATAGGACCGGTCGCCAACAGTGTCGTGTGGTCAGGGATCTCGCTCGGAGATAATCTGAATAGGACCGGTCGCCAACAGAGTGTCGTGTGGTCAGGGATCTCGCTCGGAGATAATCTGAACGGCCCCGGTCGCCAACAGAGTGTCGTGTGGTCAGGGATCCCGCTCGGAGAGAATCTGAATAGGACCGGTCGCCAACAGAGTGTCGTGTGGTCAGGGATCTCGCTCGGAGATAATCTGAACGGCCCCGGTCGCCAACAGAGTGTCGTGTGGTCAGGGATCTCGCTCGGAGATAATCTGAATAGGACCGGTGGTGTGGACTGTGGAGACGGCTGGCGGCTGTTTTGTTTATACGGCACCGGTTATGGTCATAATGCTTAGGCGCCTGGGAACTTCAGCTGAGGAGTAGCTCTGTAACGACTGCACGTGTGATACTGCTGGCGAATATTGGACTGGTGAGCGGATAACGCAGCTCTGCGCCTGATGGTGCCTGACATTTTTGGGGCTGTGCCGGCACGAGCCCCGTGTCACGCCGGCACGGGGCGTGTTCCGGCTGCTGGTCCGGCCTGCCGAGCGGCTGCTGGTCCGGCCTGCCGAGCGGCTGCTGGTCCGGCCTGCCGAGCGGCTGCTGGTCCGGCCTGCCGAGCGGCTGCTGGTCCAGCTTGCCGAGCGGCTGCTGGTCCAGCTTGCCGAGCGGCTGCTGGTTCGGCTTGCCGAGCGGCTGCTGGTCCGGCTTGCCGAGCGGCTGCTGGTCCGGATTTCCGCTGCTGGTCCGGTTTGCCGAGCGGCTGCTGGTCCGGCTTGCCGAGCGGCTGCTGGTCCGGCTTGCCGAGCGGCTGCTGATCCGGCTTGCCGAGCGGCTGCTGGTCCGGATTTCCGCTGGTGGTCCGGCTTGCCGAGCGGCTGCTGGCCCGGCTTGTCGAGCGGCTGCTGGCCCGGCTTGTCGAGCGCCTGTTGGTCCGGCTTGCCGCTGCTGGTCCGGCTTGCCGCTGCTGGTCCGGCTTGCCGAGCGGCTGCTGGTGGGAACCTGCAGTTGTTCGATGCGGACGGGGGCTGGTTATCGAATGCTGAGCCCTGATTGGCTGTCCGCCGCTCTGGGCAGGTCGTGATTGGTGCCGCACCGTGAGGATATTGATGAGGATACTGATTGCCTGGCTGTTCAGTGGTCAGTTAAGCATGTCGAGTTTTGTATATTATGAGGCCGCGTGTCTTTTAAAAACACTGTCTCTCAGTTCCAGTGTACTGCTGGTGGCGTTTCTGTGTCAAACGGTGAATTGTGGTTGTTGGTGATGTGTTCTATAGACCGTTACGATCTTTGCCGTACTGCCGGCCGGTTTTCTGAACGTCGCCGATTCGTTGGAGCTCCGAGGGCTATGCCACAATGGTGTGTAGTAACTGTATTCGATGTAACCATATGTCTCCATTTAATCATATTTTTAACAGAATCGGCCGATGCTCCATTGCTAAACCATTGCGAAGTCACAATACATTGGGTATCAAACGCCGCATGTGCACCGGCTGTTTGTTGTTCCGAAAGGTGGTGTTCAAACACTGTATGACCCGGAAATTTAGCCAGTTGAGGCCAAACTCCAGCGTCAATAAATCGAGCCTCAACTTATTACTAGCGACATACTGGTACCTGATGTTTTCTATTAGTCTGATTATGATTTCTCTTGCCTATTTCAGTTTGAATAACAGATCAGTTAAGCATTGTGAGTGGCGTTTGGAGAATCGACTGGCACAGGCTACATTTATCGTCATTAGAAACCTAACGATCTAAGCACCGCTGCACTACCGCGTTGGCGTGTTGCGTGTGTTGCGGTACTGACTGGGCCAGCCATGACTGGGCCGCGGCGGTGTACAGTCCGGTACTGACTGGGCCAGCCATGACTGGGCCGCGGCGGTGTACAGTCCGGTACTGACTGGGCCAGCCATGACTGGGCCGCGGCGGTGTACAGTCCGGTACTGACTGGGCCAGCCATGACTGGGCCGCGGCGGTGTACAGTCCGGTACTGACTGGGCCAGCCATGACTGGGCCGCGGCGGTGTACAGTCCGGTACTGACTGGGCCAGCCATGACTGGGCCGCGGCGGTGTACAGTCCGGTACTGACTGGGCCAGCCATGACTGGGCCGCGGCGGTGTACAGTCCGGTACTGACTGGGCCAGCCATGACTGGGCCGCGGCGGTGTACAGTCCGGTACTGACTGGGCCAGCCATGACTGGGCCGTGGCGGTGTACAGTCCGGTACTGACTGGGCCAGCCATGACTGGGCCGCGGCGGTGTACAGTCCGGTACTGACTGGGCCAGCCATGACTGGGCCGCAGCGGTGTACAGTCTGGTACTGACTGGGCCAGCCATGACTGGGCCGCGGCGGTGTACAGTCCGGTACTGACTGCAGCCATGACTGGGCCGCGGCGGTGTACAGTCCGGTACTGACTGCAGCCATGACTGGGCCGCGGCGGTGTACAGTCCGGTACTGACTGGGCCAGCCATGACTGGGCCGCGGCGGTGTACAGTCCGGTACTGACTGGGCCAGCCATGACTGGGCCGCGGCGGTGTACAGTCTGGTACTGACTGGGCCAGCCATGACTGGGCCGCGGCGGTGTACAGTCCGGTACTGACTGGGCCAGCCATGACTGGGCCGCGGCGGTGTACAGTCCGGTACTGACTGGGCCAGCCATGACTGGGCCGCGGCGGTGTACAGTCTGGTACTGACTGGGCCAGCCATGACTGGGCCGCGGCGGTGTACAGTCTGGTACTGACTGCAGCCATGCCTGGGCCGCGGCGGTGTACAGTCTGGTACTGACTGGGCTAGCCATGACTGGGCCGCGGCGGTGTACAGTCTGGTACTGACTGCAGCCATGACTGGGCCGCGGCGGTGTACAGTCTGGTACTGACTGGGCCAGCCATGACTGGGCCGCGGCGGTGTACAGTCTGGTACTGACTGCAGCCATGACTGGGCCGCGGCGGTGTACAGTCCGGTACTGACTGGGCCAGCCATGACTGGGCCGCGGCGGTGTACAGTCCGGTACTGACTGGGCCAGCCATGACTGGGCCGCGGCGGTGTACAGTCTGGTACTGACTGCAGCCATGACTGGGCCGCGGCGGTGTACAGTCTGGTACTGACTGCAGCCATGACTGGGCCGCGGCGGTGTACAGTCCGGTACTGACCGCAGCCATGACTGGGCCGCGGCGGTGTACAGTCCGGTACTGACTGCAGCCATGACTGGGCCGCGGCGGTGTACAGTCCGGTACTGACTGTATTGTATTGTATTGTATTGTACCAAAAGCAAACCATCCACAAAAACAGTGGCTATTACGGTTTTCAGTCAGTTGTAAATAGGGCGAAAAACGGATAAAAATAAATCACTCTTTTAAAATGAACTAATCTAGACATGACACATGACACACAGCACAGCGTACGACACTCATCACAGTCAGATCAGGTAACATGGTTCGATGTGAGCAGCTCGACCTTGAGCGCCCTCCTAAACCGTCCCACAGACATCGTAGGGAAATCCGGAGGCAGTGAGTTCATCATGTGGGCGGCTCGATACCCGAATCTCCTTTTCCCGGCCTCAGTACGCGCCCCAGGCACAAACAGCCGATCGTCCTGCCTAGTACACCTACCGCGATCGGGCCGTTCACGATTGGCAGTAAACAGGTCTGCGAGTGATTCCGGCTGGCCGGTACTACGGATTTTCTGGAGCAGGCACAGGGTTTGATAGTGGGAGAGACTAGGAGCGTCAAGCCACCGAAGTGAATCACGCACACCCGATACGTGGTCATATTTACGTTTTCCCGAGATGACTCGAGCCGCAAAGTTAATTACCTTCTCGATGCGAAGGTGATTTTTGGCGGAGCCGTTGCCGTAAACAACCAGACAGTATCGGATGTGGGAGATCACGAGGGCGTTGACGATTTCCGTGAGGGTTTCGGGTGGAAGGTAGTGTCTGAGGTGGGACAGGCCAGTCAGGATGCCGCAGCATTTACGTGAGACGGCAGTCACATGAGGGTCCCACGAGAGATGCTGATCAAAGATAACTCCAAGGTTTTTTACTTGAGTAGTGGGGGTCAGGGAAGTACCGCGGAAGTTAACCGTAAAGGACGGAAGTGAGCGCAAATTTTGTCGGGTTCCGAGTGTGAGAAGCTCGAACTTGGTTACGTTAACTTTGAGGCCGTTGCTGTGAAAATAGCCGCCAAGAGAAGATAGAGCAGATTCCATGCGAGCGATAAGCGCTGGCAGGCAAGGTTTGGGTTCTGAGACTAAGACCTGAGTGTCGTCAGCGTACTGCACTACGAATGCATCGGCTACATGGAGACTCAGGTCATTGGCAAAAGCGCAAAAGAGGATAGGGCCGAGGGACGAACCTTGGAATACTCCCTGATTGATAGCTCGAGGGCAAGAAATTTTGAATTTTCCGTCTGAGCCGGTATAGCTAACACTCTGGGTATGACCATTTAAATAGTTTGAAACCAAGTAGTATTAATGCCGAGAGTCTGGAGCTTGAAGAGAAGTTTGTCGTGGTCAATGACATCAAAACATTTACTTAAATTCTATGAGACAAAGAAGTGAAATTTTGCCAGTGTCAAAAGCCAAAAATATTTCATCAGAAATGCAGGTGAGAGCCGTCTCAGTGGAATGCCGCGGGCGAAACCCGTGCTGGGTGGGTGAGAGTAGGTGGTTAGCGGATAGGTAGTAGTAGAGCTGACGTTGGACCGCCCGCTCAACTATTTTGGAAATAACCGGAAGTATAGAAATGGGACGGAAGTTTGAGGGGTCAGAGGGATCGCCCGACTTGTAAATCGGGTGGACGATTGAGTGTTTCCAGAGGACGGGGATGTCGGAGGTGGTGATGCAAAAGTTAATGATATGGAGCAGTACATGGCCAATGGTATTAAATGCAAGTTTCAAGACGCGAATGCAAATTCCATCATCGCCGCGTGCAGAAGAATTTCGCATACTGAACATGATATTATGCAGCGATTTAAGACTGATGGGGTGAGGTGAGAAGGCACACGTCCCCACTCTCGGTAAGCGAGTGGGATGACTGCAGCCATGACTGGGCCGCGGCGGTGTACAGTCCGGTACTGACTGCAGCCATGACTGGGCCGCGGCGGTGTACAGTCTGGTACTGACTGCAGCCATGACTGGGCCGCGGCGGTGTACAGTCCGGTACTGACTGCAGCCATGACTGGGCCGCGGCGGTGGAGCCTTCGTTCAAGCTGAACGGGCCCGCCGACCGACGTTGTACGTACCTTATGATGCATGTACCAGATATGACGCAGTGTACTTTTCCCCATACAAAATACAATGACACAAACACTTGCTGAGCTGGAGCGCAGTGGCGAAGTAAGGCTGCTTGACCGACATTTGCTCAGGGCGTTCACCAGGCTCCTAGTGGGGGGTTATGGAGAGTACGGGGCAGTTCAGTGGCGAGGTATCGCTTCTGAACCGTCCTCCTCAGCGTGTTTGGTGCTGAAACCAGCCCTCGGGACGTTTTCCCTGATGAAAAAAAAATACATAATACATTTCGTTCGAATGTTTTGATTGGATGGAGTTCCGAGATCAGGACCCACGATAAGCTTAGCTTGTTGCGTGGGCCCTGAGTCCTGACCCTTCTATCGGATCGGACAATGCCAGGTATGCGACATAATTTAGGAGCGAAACGTTTACGTCCCGGCTCTCCTTACACCATCCTAGCGCGTGTCTGACCTACAGTGAGCAAGTCCTGTGTGAACGCGGAGACCTAGTGACCAGAGTGAAAGAGTGCGGCTGATTGAGCGATCGTGTTGTTGAGTGAGTGAAGTGAGTGATTTTGCGTGTGAACTCGAATGAGAGGACCCGACTGTCTGTGAACGTTCGGATGCTGCGAGTGACGGTGAAAATCGCTGAGATGACTACCAATTTACCAGGACCAGCGACAATGCTCATCAGGGCGTTAATGATGCTCCATGCTTTGCACGTCATCCTGCATACTGCCCTGCCTGCCGAGCGGCCGTGGCCCCGCCAACCAGGCCGGCCTGCCGCCGCCACCACCCCTGCCGCTGAGCCGCACCAGCCGGCCGGCCACCCCCGCCCACAGCGTCCATCTGTCAACGAGCCAGTTAACCCGGCACCGGCTACGGCCGGCGGAACACGCCGAAGCGGCAGGGGCGCGTCCAGGCGGCGGGGCAGCAGGGGCGGTGTGAACTGGCGCCGCCACGGAGACATCGAGGCGGATCAACTTATCATCGGACACCTCAACATCCAGTCTTACAAGCCCAAAATTCATGACCTCCGTAATGACATTCACGGTGTCTACGGCTACGATATTTTGGCATTGTGTGAAACATGGTTGACCCCGTCCGTGCCTGACCGATATGATGGGTGGGTGAGTGGCTACAAATCTACCGACGTGACCGGCCGGGCCGGACCTTTGTCCTACCTAAAGGCTACGGGTGGTGTGGTGTACTGGTGCGTGACAGCCCTGACCAGTGAGTACTGCGACAACCTGTTACTGGAATAGCTAACTCTAACCTGGAGATCGTTGGGTGTTAGTTCGTACTAGTAAGCACCAGTCAGTGCTGGTCGCGGTCCGCAACCGTAGTGCCGCACAACACATCGCGTCAGCTTGCCACCGATCCTGGGACGATTTAGAGTGTCAGCTGCAACATATGCTTGCTAACTTTCATCGTGTAACTTTAATCCTCAGGTAGGCGATCTGAACTGCTGGCCTACTGAAAGCAAGAAACACAACCCACTACTGCGATTATGTACCACGTATGGACTCCATGTTACCAACAAGAGCCGCGCCACGTACCGTCCCGCCAGTTCATTGTTGGATGTTATCATTACCAACCGTCCTGAACTGATTCGACGTGTCGGTGTTACGAGGTGTCATTATGGCGGTCCGCATGACTTCACCCGTGTGTTGCTGGCCCGTGAGGGTCGAGTATTACCCGCTAGCCAGTCTAATGTGTACCGGCGAGCCATTAGCAGGATAGACCACGATTCTTTTAACCAGCAGCTTGCTGAGATAGACTGGGCCCCAGTCTTTGATTGTGAAACCACGGAACGTAAATGGACTGTTTTCCATCAGACCTTCATTGATCGACTGAATACTGTCGCGCCGCTAAAACGTGTGCGTGAGAGGCAGGTGACTGCGCCGCCTGTAACCGCCCAAACGCAGCAACTACTGCAGCGCCGCCGCGCGGCCCTCGCTGGAAACGACCGCGCCGAGTACAAACGAGTGAACCGACTGTGCCGCGCCGCCGTGCGGAACGAGAGCCGTGAGAAATACGCGGGTGCGATCAGTCGCGGTGACCGAGGGGGCCTGTGGCGTGTGCTGCGGCCGGTGATAGGTCGGAAACAGCAGACTTGTGAAATACCGAGGATCACACCGAATGCCTTGAATGACTATTACGTTATGATCGGCCCGACCACGGCTGCTAGTGTCCCAGCTGCTACTATTCATGTGCCTACGAGACTCCCAAGAGTGTCGACATGTGCATTTAAGGTGCAGGCAATTAACTTAGACACACTGTATGCCACCCTCATGTCAATGAAACCATCGAACTCAACCGGGAAGGACGGTGTAAGTGTACGCATCTTGCAGTCATTCTTCCCGGGGGTAGGCCATGCGCTATTAGATGTTGTTAATGCTAGCCTAGCCACCGGCGTGGTACCGCGTGATTGGAAGCACGCGTTGGTGACCCCTATACCAAAAGGGAAGGTGTCCGCCGAGCCATCCGACACACGACCCATCTCGATATTGCCCGCGATCATGAAATTAGTTGAACGTGTAGTGCAGAAACAACTATCAGGCTACCTCGAGGACAATTATTTGCTTTCGGACGCACAACACGGATATCGAAAACAACGTTCTACTGAAACGGCCCTTCACGTCATAACAGATCAGGCTCTTCAAGCCATGGATAGTGGTAACATCTGCATTTTGGTATTATTGGATCTCTCAAAATGTTTTGATGTTGTTCCTCATGACAGACTTTTGGAAAAACTTTCTTTGTACGGCGTAGATGCTTCTTGGTTCCGCGACTATCTGACACACCACTCACAGCAGGTCCAGGTGAGGTGCGCGGACGGAACGGCTCTTCTTTCAGACTCCAAGGAAAATGTGATCGGTGTGTACCAGGGCGGAGCGTTGAGCTGTGTGTTGTACATGCTGTTCGCGAATGACCTTAGTCTGTGTGTGCCAGACGGTGTCAGTGTAGTCCAGTTCGCTGACGACACGCAACTAATGGTTACAGGTAGGAAGGGTGACGTGCAACAGCTGATCATTCGCATGGAGGACGTGCTTGACCGAGTGTACCAGTGGTTTTGTCATAACGGCATGAAACTAAACGCCACAAAAACTCAGATGGTTGTATTGGGAACGCCAGCGATGCTTCGCGACTTAGCGCCAGTTACGCTTAGTTTCTGTGCGGCCACCATTGCTGAGTCAAAGGAGGTGAAGAATCTCGGCGTGTCAATGGACCGACATCTGAACTTCGCATCACACGTAGACAGCGTGTCTCGCAAGTGCACAGGTATACTTATAGCGTTGGTGCACGCACGCCATGTTATACCGAGATCGGCGCTGAAGTGTATCGTTGAAGCGCTTGTCGTGTCTATGATGCGATACTGCCTGTCGGTATTCGGTTCATGCGGTGAGACGCAGCTACACCGTGTTCAAAAAGTGATCAACTTTTGTGCACGAGTCGTGACTGGCAAGAGACGTAGCGATAGCGTGTCTGAGACCATCAAACAGCTTAAGTGGTTGACTGCAAGACAGCTGGTGACATACCACACGGTATGTGCTGTAGAGCGCACCATCGTGACAGGTCAGCCTGAGTACCTCAGAAGCACGATAGGATACCGGGCTTGCCAACGTCACCACCACGACACAAGACGAGCTGGCCTCCTTACGCTCCCCTCTATTCGCACGGAGGCAGGTAGAAGGAGATTATGCTACCGCGGCGTGACTCGTCTAAACGAGCTAAATGTAGAGCCAGGAACGCTATCCTACCGGGCGAAAGTTAGACAAATACTGTTGTCAAGCTAGGGGAGGTGAATGGGCAGGTGTGTATCAACAGTCATCTTTTGCATGTATGTACGTGTATCTTTGTTCGTGAAGTATTTTTCTGTGTAGGTATGCAAGTTCACCATGGCTGCGTTTTATGTGTCAATGTTCTGTCGTGAACTTGTGAAAAGCCACTCCAAAGAGTGGATCTTGTTCAAATACATCTACATCTACATCTAAGGACTGAGGACGGCCCGCGCGGCTCGCTGGCTTCATCTGACTTTGAATGCGGCCGCCGCCATAGGCCGCAGGTCATCCCCGCCAGGAGCTCGGATCAGTAGCAAGCGCCGCAGCGTCTCGAACCCACCTCGCCAGGGTGAGTCGAATTGTAAGGTTAGCACTCTCCCGACTGAGCTACACGGGGGCGGACCAGGGCCAGGCTAGTTGTGTCATTGTTGTATGTCTGCATGTAGACCGTCTTTGTGGTCGGAGCCAGGGTCGCGGTGGCTGGATGCATGGGACCTGAGAGAACACTGAGAACACTGGAAGGGCACGGTTTAGCCGTAAACCTATAGCAAACGAGGTGTATCCAACCGTGACCAGTCAGCAACGTGGTGCTGCCATCTCGTGGACAGTCGTCGAACCACAGCTTGGCGAGACATCCGGTAGGCGCTAGTCGGTTTATTTAGACTCCGACACGGAGCGCAGCACACAGAAGGCGGGTTATAGCGACCAGCCCTCACAGGGCAGCCCGCCTCTCAGGCAGCGTATGTACACCACATCGCGGCCGGACGGCGGGTCAGTAGAAAACTATCAGTCGGATCAGCGGCGCGGTCACTGTGTTGGCACTGGGAGAGAGAGAGACGCTATTAGTGATTACTCTAGCGGACACGCCCTCGGCGGGCCGGCCACGCCCCTCTGTCTTTTGTGCCGCACCGTAGGCCTCCTTACTGCACTAGTGTGACTAACCATTAAATACAGCTACGTGTGTGATGGCGTATGGCAACAAAGACGATTGCGTCGTCTCATGACCCTCGCGCGCACAAGCTCCAGGACAGTGACGCTGTGAGAGGACGACATGACTCTCCTTCTCACTCGCTCTCTCTTCCTCTCTCACTCTGTGCTCCCTCGTCTCTCTGGCCGCCCAGTCTCAATGTTATCGCAGGGCGCGCGGCGGCAGCGTCCAGAATGGCACGTCATCGCTCGGCGTGCGACGTCACAGCATGTTGTTGCGCGCGCCGTACGTGCTGGACATCATGACGTTGGTGACGAAGTTGACAATGGCCGAGGCCGGCTGGTCTGAGTCGTACTCGGCGAACAGGTGGCACTGGTTGTTGCCATTGGAAGGACCCTTCTTGGCCACGAACCCGAACACCCGCCTGCGGGGCGCACACACCAAGAGGAAGCGTCAGGCGAGGTGCAGTCGCATTGCACGATAGTTCAGAGTGAGTACATAGCTCCTGGGATCAGATTGCCTCGGTGTTCACATTGGGACCTCCCAGCACCCTTTTTGGCAGTTCGGATCCGTCATAAGTCATGCTAACCAGCGCAATGTTTTTATAGATCTGTGAAATATGACCCGGTGAAACTTCGGATGTCTGTTGCCAACTATGTCGCGCGCCCTCCTTGAGTGCTATAGCGGATAGCCAGCAGTAGTTTCAGCACTGGCCGCCGCGTGGCGCTGCGAGCGCTACTCACAGCGATCCGACGGGCTGGCCGTCGTCTCCCCGCTGGATCCAGCGGCGGTCCTCCGGGTCCAGGCTGCAGTGCGACACCAGGTTGGTGTTGTAGTGCCGCCTGTGGAGACGGTAGAATGTCAAACACTGTAACTGTCACCTGAGTGCCTACTTGACATCATAGCTCAGTTTGCGTAGCTGTTCTAGGGTTTGTATGAATCACGAGGTTCCTCTGATCTCGGTGTGAGGTGGTTGTCCTCATGTAATGTTTCAGTTAGTTTATTTACATCTACCGGTGAGCCAGCCCACAGGAAGAACGATCCACAGTATGAAGTACTATGCATGTGATGCAACAATGCAACATGCCATGCCCAATCACAGTCCCTCGATCACGAGAACCTTTCCCAGGTTTTGCTGCTGCTGGTTCGCGAGCAGTTGCCACCCACCTGAAGAACTGTTTTCGGAGGCTGTCTGTGAGGGTGACGCCCTGTTGGGAGACCTTGAAGTGGACCACGATGCCTTCCGGCTGCGGCTGCTTCTTCAGCAGTTCGGTAGTGGCTCGCCGTACCGCTTGTGGCCCCGTCAGCGCCTCGGTGTCGCACGACCACAGATACAGCACGCTGCACGCTGTTCAAGGTCACACAGGGCACATAAGGTCAGCGAGCGAATGGCAGTTCCGAGCCACCGAATGCGTCCGCCTTGCTGGATAACATACAACAGGAAACTACCGAGTGAAAATAAAGCACAACATTATGTCGTTATGGGCAAACTGTTGAGAAAACACCTGACCAAACAAGTTGGACAGGGAAACAGCAGCATAACCCAGGATTGCATCGTTCTGACGCACACCCATGCCATCTCATCCGCACTTTATCGATCCTCTTCTCAAACCGGCTACCTCATCACATCACTGACCTCCCTCTCCTCCCCTGACATCACACCACTGACCTCCCTCTCCTCCCCTGACATCACACCACTGACATCCCTCTCCTCCCCTGACATCACACCACTGACCTCCCTCTCCTCCCCCGACATCACACCACTGACCCCTCTCTCCTCCCCCGACATCACACCACTGACCTCCCTCTCCTCCCCTGACATCACACCACTGACCTCCCTCTCCTCCCCCGACATCACATCACTGACCTCCTCTCCTCCCCCGACATCACACCACTGACCTCCCTCTCCTCCCCTGACATCACACCACTGACCTCCCTCTCCTCCCCTGACATCACATCACTGACCTCCCTCTCCTCCCCCGACATCACACCACTGACCTCCCTCTCATCCCCCGACATCACACCACTGACCCCTCTCTCCTCCCACGACATCACACCACTGACCTCCCTCTCCTCCCCTGACATCACACCACTGACCTCCCTCTCCTCCCCCGACATCACATCACTGACCTCCTCTCCTCCCCCGACATCACACCACTGACCTCCCTCTCCTCCCCTGACATCACACCACTGACCTCCCTCTCCTCCCCTGACATCACATCACTGACCTCCCTCTCCTCCCCCGACATCACACCACTGACCTCCCTCTCCTCCCCCGACATCACACCACTGACCTCCCTCTCCTCCCCCGACATCACACCACTGACCCCTCTCTCCTCCCCGACATCACACCACTGACCTCCCTCTCCTCCCCTGACATCACACCACTGACCTCCCTCTCCTCCCCCGACATCACACCACTGACCTCCCTCTCCTCCCCTGACATCACACCACTGACCTCCATCTCCTCTCCGACATCACACCACTGACCTCCCTCTCCTCCCCTGACATCACACCACTGACATCCATCTCCTCCCCTGACATCACACCACTGACCTCCCTCTCCTCCCCCGACATCACACCACTGACCCCTCTCTCCTCCCTCGACATCACACCACTGACCTCCCTCTCCTCCCCTGACATCACACCACTGACCTCCCTCTCCTCCCCCGACATCACATCACTGACCTCCTCTCCTCCCCCGACATCACACCACTGACCTCCCTCTCCTCCCCTGACATCACACCACTGACCTCCCTCTCCTCCCCTGACATCACATCACTGACCTCCCTCTCCTCCCCCGACATCACACCACTGACCTCCCTCTCATCCCCCGACATCACACCACTGACCCCTCTCTCCTCCCACGACATCACACCACTGACCTCCCTCTCCTCCCCTGACATCACACCACTGGCCTCCCTCTCCTCCCCCGACATCACATCACTGACCTCCTCTCCTCCCCCGACATCACACCACTGACCTCCCTCTCCTCCCCTGACATCACACCACTGACCTCCCTCTCCTCCCCTGACATCACATCACTGACCTCCCTCTCCTCCCCCGACATCACACCACTGACCTCCCTCTCCTCCCCCGACATCACACCACTGACCTCCCTCTCCTCCCCCGACATCACACCACTGACCCCTCTCTCCTCCCCGACATCACACCACTGACCTCCCTCTCCTCCCCTGACATCACACCACTGACCTCCCTCTCCTCCCCCGACATCACACCACTGACCTCCCTCTCCTCCCCTGACATCACACCACTGACCTCCATCTCCTCTCCGACATCACACCACTGACCTCCCTCTCCTCCCCTGACATCACACCACTGACCCCTCTCTCCTCTCCGACATCACACCACTGACCCCTCTCTCCTCTCCGACATCACACCACTGACCTCCTTCTCCTCCCCGGCATCACACCACTGACCTCCCTCTCCTCTCCCGACATCACACCACTGCCCTCCCTCTCCTCCCCGACATCACACCACTGACCTCCCTCTCCTCCCCCGACATCACACCACTGACCTCCCTCTCCTCCCCCGACATCACATCACTGACCTCCTCTCCTCCCCCGACATCACACCACTGACCTCCCTCTCCTCCCCTGACATCACACCACTGACCTCCCTCTCCTCCCCTGACATCACATCACTGACCTCCCTCTCCTCCCCCGACATCACACCACTGACCTCCCTCTCCTCCCCCGACATCACACCACTGACCTCCCTCTCCTCCCCCGACATCACACCACTGACCCCTCTCTCCTCCCCGACATCACACCACTGACCTCCCTCTCCTCCCCTGACATCACACCACTGACCTCCCTCTCCTCCCCCGACATCACACCACTGACCTCCCTCTCCTCCCCTGACATCACACCACTGACCTCCATCTCCTCTCCGACATCACACCACTGACCTCCCTCTCCTCCCCTGACATCACACCACTGACATCCCTCTCCTCCCCTGACATCACACCACTGACCTCCCTCTCCTCCCCCGACATCACACCACTGACCCCTCTCTCCTCCCCCGACATCACACCACTGACCTCCCTCTCCTCCCCTGACATCACACCACTGACCTCCCTCTCCTCCCCCGACATCACATCACTGACCTCCTCTCCTCCCCCGACATCACACCACTGACCTCCCTCTCCTCCCCTGACATCACACCACTGACCTCCCTCTCCTCCCCTGACATCACATCACTGACCTCACTCTCCTCCCCCGACATCACACCACTGACCTCCCTCTCATCCCCCGACATCACACCACTGACCCCTCTCTCCTCCCACGACATCACACCACTGACCTCCCTCTCCTCCCCTGACATCACACCACTGGCCTCCCTCTCCTCCCCCGACATCACATCACTGACCTCCTCTCCTCCCCCGACATCACACCACTGACCTCCCTCTCCTCCCCTGACATCACACCACTGACCTCCCTCTCCTCCCCTGACATCACATCACTGACCTCCCTCTCCTCCCCCGACATCACACCACTGACCTCCCTCTCCTCCCCCGACATCACACCACTGACCTCCCTCTCCTCCCCCGACATCACACCACTGACCCCTCTCTCCTCCCCGACATCACACCACTGACCTCCCTCTCCTCCCCTGACATCACACCACTGACCTCCCTCTCCTCCCCCGACATCACACCACTGACCTCCCTCTCCTCCCCTGACATCACACCACTGACCTCCATCTCCTCTCCGACATCACACCACTGACCTCCCTCTCCTCCCCTGACATCACACCACTGACCCCTCTCTCCTCTCCGACATCACACCACTGACCCCTCTCTCCTCTCCGACATCACACCACTGACCTCCTTCTCCTCCCCGGCATCACACCACTGACCTCCCTCTCCTCTCCCGACATCACACCACTGCCCTCCCTCTCCTCCCCGACATCACACCACTGACCTCCCTCTCCTCCCCCGACATCACACCACTGACCTCCCTCTCCTCCCCCGACATCACACCACTGACCTCCCTCTCCTCCCCCGACATCACACCACTGACCTCCCTCTCCTCCCCCGACATCACACCACTGACCTCCCTCTCCTCCCCCGACATCACACCACTAACCTCCCTCTCCTCCCCCGACATCACACCACTGACCTCCCTCTCCTCCCCCGACATCACACCACTGACCTCCCTCTCCTCCCCCCGCATCACACCACTGACCTCCCTCTCTTCCCCGACATCACACCACTGACCTCCCTCTCCTCCCCCGACATCACACCACTGACCTCCCTCTCCTCCCCGGCATCACACCACTGACCTCCCTCTCCTCCCCCGACATCACCCCACTGACCTCCCTCTCCTCCCCCGACATCACACCACTGACCTCCCTCTCCTCCCCCGGCATCACACCACTGACCTCCCTCTCCTCCCCCGACATCACACCACTGACCTCCCTCTCATCCCCCGACATCACACCACTGACCTCCCTCTCCTCCCCGACATCACACCACTGACCTCCCTCTCCTCCCCCGACATCACATCACTGACCTCCCTCTCCTCCCCCGACATCACATCACTGACCTCCCTCTCCTCCCCGGCATCACACCACTGACCTCCCTCTCCTCCCCTGACATCACACCACTGACCTCCCTCTCCTCCCCCGACATCACACCACTCAGTGCTGACCTGCGCCCGTGTCGAGCAGCGTGCGCTGTTTCTGCTGCGCCGCCGGCGGAGAGTCCACCACATCGTCCAGCCCCAGCTCCGTCTCCGGCATCGCCAGCTTGCAGGGCAGCGCCAACGGCGTGATGCTGTGCTGGTACACCAGCGCCGAGAGCGAGCCAAAGGTGGGCTCGTTCGGACACCCCTTCAGCCGGACACCTTTGCTGGTGGTCTCTATGAGGAAGTGGCGCACCAGCTCGCTGGCCGGGTCGCCGCCGCGCGCAGGAGCGCTAGCCGGCGGGGATTCCACCTTCAAGGCCAGGCCGAACGCACCCGGGAACGAATTGGAGTCGCGGATGAGGAACGAGCCGGGCGTCTTGTCACGGAGCAGTGTGATGGCTGCAGGGAGGTTACAGGTTAGAGGTCAGACACCACAGGTCACAGGTCACAGGTCACACGTCACAGGTCACAGGTCACGGGTCAAAGGTCACGGGTCACGGGTCACAGGTCGCAGGTCACGGGTCACAGGTCACAGGTCACAGGTCACACATCACAGGTCACAGGTCACAGGTCAGAGATCAGACATCACAGGTCACACGTCACGGGTCACAGGTCACATGACACAGGTCACAAGCCACATGCCACAGGTCACTGGTCACGGGTCACAGGTCACAGGTCACATTATCACAGAGCAAAGTGAGAGGTCAGGCGAAGTCAAAATCTTGTGAATTATTGTTTTCCAGACCAGAAGGGTTTCCAGACCAGAAGGGAGATTATTGTTTTCCAGACCAGAAGGGTTTCCAGACCAGAAGGGAGATTATTGTTTTCCAGACCAGAAGGGTTTCCAGACCAGAAGGGAGATTATTGTTTTCCAGACCAGAAGGGAGATTATTGTTTTCCAGACCAGAAGGGTTTCCAGACCAGAAGGGAGATTATTGTTTTCCAGACCAGAAGGGTTTCCAGACCAGAAGGGAGATTATTGTTTTCCAGACCAGAAGGGTTTCCAGACCAGAAGGGAGATTATTGTTTTCCAGACCAGAAGGGTTTCCAGACCAGAAGGGAGATTATTGTTTTCCAGACCAGAAGGGTTTCCAGACCAGAAGGGAGATTATTGTTTTCCAGACCAGAAGGGTTTCCAGACCAGAAGGGAGATTATTGTTTTCCAGACCAGAAGGGTTTAGGCTGCATCATATGTAATACACTACCGTTTTAAGGCCGAAGCACGTTCTCGTTAAGGCAATCTGTATGAAACGCACTTATGCGCGCGTTTAATCTGTATACAAAACGCCATTTGTGTGAGCCTTGCTAATCTAACCTAAAATCAACCTTGTGCATACAAAATGCACGAAACACTTGCTGTATAAGTATACAATATACATGGAACGCCCTTGCTGTGTATGTGAGACAGTGTGTGAGTACATGTGTATAACGTACCTTGATCGCGGCTGATGCCCGGCTTGTACCACCAGCGGCTGCTGTCCTTGACGAAGGTCGGGTGGGCCGAGATGATCTCTGTGTCAGAGCTGACCGACGAGTGTCGACTGTGGCCCGCCGGGCCGGACGGAGACGACTCGAACGCCGCCGAGGTCTCAAAGTGTACCTGATGTCCACCCGGTGACGGAGACCGCTCCCTGAGGTGGCAGGGGGTGGAGAGATGGGTCAGAGCCGGAAGAGAGGGGGTGACGGAGACCGCTCCCTGAGGTGGCAGGGGGTGGAGAGATGGGTCAGAGCCGGGAGAGAGGGGGTGACGGAGACCGCTCCCTGAGGTGGCAGGGGGTGGAGAGATGGGTCAGAGCCGGAAGAGAGGGGGTGACGGAGACCGCTCCCTGAGGTGGCAGGGGGTGGAGAGATGGGTCAGAGCCGGGAGAGAGGGGGTGACGGAGACCGCTCCCTGAGGTGGCAGGGGGTGGAGAGATGGGTCAGAGCCGGGAGAGAGGGGGTGACGGAGACCGCTCCCTGAGGTGGCAGGGGGTGGAGAGATGGGTCAGAGCCGGGAGAGAGGGGGTGACGGAGACCGCTCCCTGAGGTGGCAGGGGGTGGAGAGATGGGTCAGAGCCGGGAGAGAGGGGGTGACGGAGACCGCTCCCTGAGGTGGCAGGGGGCGGAGAGATGGGTCAGAGCCGGAAGAGAGGGGGTGACGGAGACCGCTCCCTGAGGTGGCAGGGGGTGGAGAGATGGGTCAGAGCCGGAAGAGAGGGGGTGACGGAGACCGCTCCCTGAGGTGGCAGGGGGTGGAGAGATGGATCAGAGCCGGAAGAGAGGGGGTGACGGAGACCGCTCCCTGAGGTGGCGGGGGGTGGAGAGATGGGTCAGAGCCGGAAGAGAGGGGGTGACGGAGACCGCTCCCTGAGGTGGCAGGGGGTGGAGAGATGGGTCAGAGCCGGAAGAGAGGGGGTGACGGAGACCGCTCCCTGAGGTGGCAGGGGGTGGAGAGATGGGTCAGAGCCGGAAGAGAGGGGGTGACGGAGACCGCTCCCTGAGGTGGCGGGGGGTGGAGAGATAGGTCAGAGCCGGGAGAGAGGGGGTGACGGAGACCGCTCCCTGAGGTGGCAGGGGGTGGAGAGATGGGTCAGAGCTGGGAGAGAGGGGGGTGACGGAGACCGCTCCCTGAGGTGGCAGGGGGTGGAGAGATGGGTCAGAGCCGGGAGAGAGGGGGTGACGGAGACCGCTCCCTGAGGTGGCAGGGGGTGGAGAGATGGGTCAGAGCCGGGAGAGAGGGGGTGACGGAGACCGCTCCCTGAGGTGGCAGGGGGTGGAGAGATGGGTCAGAGCCGGGAGAGAGGGGGTGACGGAGACCGCTCCCTGAGGTGGCAGGGGGTGGAGAGATGGGTCAGAGCCGGGAGAGAGGGGGTTGAGGTGAGGCAGGGATGTAATCAGGACAGAGGTGTGGGGGACACAACACACGGTGAGTTAGGGCTACTGGGAATGTCGTGTCAGATGTGAGGTGGAGAGTCCTAATTCTGATGGAGGGTAGTGGATTAAGAAAGGCAGAATCAAAATCACAGGACTGAGTACCAAATTCGGCATCAATATGATGGTTCGAGCTGGAAAACATTGTACATTTTGGAAGAAAATCACAAAAATAGGAAATTCGGTTCCTGAATTATACCAGCGATCAAAATCAAACACCAATGCGTAACTGCAATTGGTTGGCGTAACTATAATCAAGATATCAACTCCAAACTTATACTTATAACATTCAATCACATATTTGAATGGTGACGAATGGCGACACCAGTAGATGGTGACGGTGTTAGAGATATCCAGGGGGCGGTACATCCAGACACATCGAGTGTCGATATTTCAGCAGTCCAGGGCACCACCTGTACTGGGATATAGGCAAGCGATGCTTAAGATTTATTTGGACGAGATGCTAACCAGACGGGCCACAGACTGAGTGCAGACTGAGTGCAGGCAGAGTGCAGACTGAGTGCAGGCAAGTGTGCCACGGCTGCCGCCGAGGCAGCACGACAGAGCACTTCCACACCAACACGCAGAACTGAATACACCTCGAGAAATGTCAACGCTAGTCACGAGTAAGTGAGAAACAGACGTCCACCCGAAAGCCACTAACTTGACAGTGCAGCAACATCAGAACAGACATTCGCCGCCATCAGGCGATTAGACCATTGCAACTACTTTAAAACTATAAGATAACACACAGCTGGATGTGGTGCATACCATGCAATCCTTGAAAACAAACTCAGCAGCTTGCAGATTGCAGTGATGCAACGTGACGTGATGCAACGATACCACACATGCTGCTGGCGAAGAGGCAAACCATGCAGGCGGTGCCGAGCTCGTCACGCCCGAGGTGACGTCACGCCCGAGGTGCGGTGTCGACCCAGTGTGCGTCTATTTAAACCCGGCGGCCGCCACGCCGTCCACCACACCGTGTCAGAGACTGTCCCCACAGACAGAGGCTGTACCGGACGGCGGCCGGCCGCCGGGCGGACGGCGTGCCTTTAGAGACGTGCAGGTGGCGCCATCTGCGACTCCACGTACCTGCCCAGCGCCGGTACCTGGTACGGTGTTCGCGTGTATGTTTTAGTCGTTTGTGTGACCGTCAGCAGTTTTCTACAGAGAGAATACAACAGGCTGCGTTCACCACCCACGCCGTACATAGCAGCGAAAAACGGAGCATATTTAGTTGTTGTCATTGTTAAATAGGCTTCGATAACCAAAGCTGACAAGCGGCTATAGTTGTTACGATGCGCAGTGGTTATGCAAAAGCAAGTATTAATAATTGCCAAGGCGTGTTAGTGCGGCAGAATAAATCAGTATTAAAGGAATTTCAGGGATAGAGTCGTACAAAACTAGTGTCCTTAATTAACTCCTGTTTAGGGATGATTCGTGTTTTATTGTGTTTTAATGCCGAGCCAGCTCTTATGGACTTGATTCTAACGTTTTAGAGTACGGACGAATTATTGCCGAGCAACTATATAGCTCCAAACAAAATCACGATTCGTATGCTGTTATCGAACATAAAGATGTTATATTATGTGTTACAATTGAGATTATTGTGAGTAACCACATCTTATTTACTATAAAAATGTTAAGCCTTTGCATTACACAAATATTAGACGGGATGGATTTGGATATGAACAGTGCGTAAAACTGAAAACAGCAACAGTCGTTGATCACATCACACAATATACAATGTACATATATAACACGACCTTCCTCCCGAGAGGCGAAACAGCGTCAGATGTCCGCGTTCGACAGGACCACCGAGACGCCCAGCCTCCAGCCAGAAGCGCCACCTGCACTACTGAGCGACCTGCAGCGCCCCCTATATCCCCTCCCGGCGATCTGCAGCGCCATCTATGCCAATCCTGTTGAGCAGCCCCAGCGCCCTCTGTGCCTCCCTCCTAGTCCAACCGTTGGTTACTCACCGCTGGCTGGTCGGGCTCTTGGGCGGCAGCGTCTGCGACTGGTTCTGGTACGGTGTTTTCGGCGGATTGGGGAACGCCGGTGTCTCTGGTCTTGGCTCAGATGGGTCCCTCACCTGCGCAGAGAGATAGGTTAGTACCGCCCGCTTTAGTACCGCCCGGACTAGCCAGCAGTGCCGGCAGGGGAGCCCACGACCCCGGAAAGTGACGAGGGAGACTGAAGGGCTCTGTTGTTGGCAGGAGACTGGAGACTTGAAAGAGGTTTGTTGAGCAGGTTAAAACATAACATCACTCTTTAAAGCGAGTCGAGAGGAAGAAGTATTATTGTTGAGACCGTCACGAAAACGATCATTACGCGGCGAGGGATGGTCAGCCCAGATGCAGCAGCCTGCACTCATTACTCGTAAGCGTGCCTGACATGTTATCCTTCAGGTAGATGCACGACGATTTCCGTCTCACTTCATCATACTAATGCGTAAATCGCAGTCACACATGCTTACTTTGGAACCTTGCCAAATCAGTACCGACTTCCGCTCTATTTACACAGCTGAAGCGTTCTACATGCGGCCCCCCGGTGCGAGTTAGCAGCGTTAATATTCACATGGCGGTATTTCAGCGTCTGTAGCCCGATATCGCAGCCATACGACACACGACACACATTAACCCTTCTCACCTGGGCTGCGCGAGGTTTGAGTAAGTTAACGACCTTCAACCGGTGGGTTAGTTCTTCTAATTTAGTCAGCTGAAAATAAACAGCGGGCGAGCGTGCAGTTTAATGGAGGTTATAAAGCCAGCAGGTCACACAGTAGCCAGGCGGTATAACGCTATGAAGCGCGCGCTACCGCTAGCCAGGCGCCCTATGGGCTAGCAAGGCGCAGCTGCTAGCCAGGCGCTGCCGCTAGTCAAGCGCGCTGAAGGCCACGCATCAGGATCAGGACATTAATCCCACAGCACAGGGGCAGAAGCGGTCACCGGCAGGAAGGAATGGATTGTAAACCCTTCATAAAGCGAATCCCATGACCATCACCAACTGTAAAATTCCTGTTTAGAACATCAGACATCTTGAAAAGTTATCAAAATCCATTTTTATTTCGGTTATTAGAAAATAATCTTAATTTCGTCGAGTTACAGGGCATCAAATTGATCGTTTTTCGCTCCAGGATTATGGAATTGTCCTTCTGATCAGTGGTGCCTCATCTCTCCGACTCCGGCCAGCCAGGTGAACGCTCCTGCCACACTGTCGCGGCTGGGGCGGAGTGGAGTGGATAGCATGCACCCTGCGTGTGGAGAGCTAGTAGCAGCAGTAGTGGTGTGTAGGGGCACAGGTGAACAGTAACAGACTGTAACAACCTTCCCCGTCACACGACGGAGTCGGTACCGGAGATGGCCGGTCAGCCGCCGGCACTCCTCACCCTGCCGTGTCCTCTCCGATGTATGTTTCCGCTAGCCACGATAAGCTGTCTCCGTTAGAAGTCAGGCAGGGAAAAGGTGGCTCGCTACCCAAAATCACCGCACACCACCTCAAACGCTCCAAAGCTGGTTAGGGGGCATCACATCAACCTGACACAGCTGTACCAAAACCTCACTCAACTCACAGCTCTACCAAAACCTCACTCAACTCGCAGCTCTGCCAAAACCTCACTCAACTCACAGCTCTACCAAAATCTACCGTGTCAAAATATACCGAAATCTTTCTGAACCGACCATCGCCGAAATCTACAAACGCAGAGCACTGGTCACAGGCACAGTGTCTCAGTCTACTGCCACTGCCGGCATCAGTTCAAAGGGGTCACGTCAGAGGGGTCACACCGAGCGCCTTACCCAGCGCCCACTGCCCGTATAGTGCCACGGACTCTCCGCGCGGTCCTCGAGGCAGACCAGCGCGTCAATCTCATCTTCCGGCTGTAGGCAACGGACGCGTCACCCAGGGCCGGGGTCAGGGGGGGGGGGGGGGCGTCATCACGGAGGCCGCGTCACCCGGGGTCAGGGGGGTCAGGGGGACGTCATCACGGAAGCCGCGTCACCCGGGGCCAGGGGTCAGAGGGCGTCATCACGGAAGCCGCGTCACCCGGGGTCAGGGGGGGGGGGCGTCATCACGGAAGCCGCGTCACCCGGGGCCAGGGGTCAGGGGGCAGGGGGGGGGGGGGCGTCATCACGGAAGCCGGTCACCCGGGGTCAGGGGGTTTGTCTTGGGTCAGTGGGGGCGCCACCCAGAGTTCATTGAGAGCCGCGTCACCCGGGGCCAGGGAGGGGCTGGGCTGGAGCTCTTCTTCAGGGCTGAAGGTGTTCAAGTAGCACTACATAATTATATCATCACTACAACACGTCACATTAATATACCTTAGAAAGTATACATTCAGATACAAATTCGAAGAATCGTTCGCAGGAGAACTTTTAGCCAAGGAATGCCGGGTTGTGCTGTTTTCAATTTAAAACAGCATAAAGTTACGTAATTTCACAGCAAACGCTCCTGATTTTCCACCTTTTAACTAGGGGGTAGAGCCACCCTACATTCAGCACAACACAGGAGAGACAACCGCCCCGGACCACAACATTTGTGTCCTATTCACCGGACGGTCTCCACGTAACGACAGGCGGCGATCCAGCGCAAACCGCACCGTCAGCCTCGCTGACCGGGTCCGAATAACCGTGACTCCACTCTCCACTCCACAACCTACAGCTCCACGCCTCACTTCTCACTCCACAACCTACAGCTCCACGACTCCTTCCCACTCCACAGCCTACAGCTCCACGACTCCTTCCCACTCCACAGCCTACAGCTCCACGACTCAGTTCTCACTCCACAACCTACAGCTCCACTCCACAACCTACAGCTCCACGCCTCACTTCCCACTCCACAGCCTACAGCTCCACGCCTCACTTCTCACTCCACAACCTACAGCTCCACGACTCCTTCCCACTCCACAGCCTACAGCTCCACGACTCACTTCGCGCTCCACAACCTACAGCTCCACGCCTCACTTCCCACTCCACAACCTACAGCTCCACGACTCACTTCGCGCTCCACAACCTACAGCTCCACGCCTCACTTCCCACTCCACAACCTACAGCTCCACGACTCACTTCCCACTCCACAACCTACAGCTCCACGACTCACTTCGCGCTCCACAGCCTACAGCTCCACGACTCAGTTCTCACTCCACAACCTACAGCTCCACGCCTCACTTCCCACTCCACAGCCTACAGCTCCACGACTCCTTCCCACTCCACAGCCTACAGCTCCACGACTCAGTTCTCACTCCACAACCTACAGCTCCACGCACAACCTACAGCTCCACGCCTCACTTCTCACTCCACAACCTACAGCTCCACGACTCACTTCGCACTCCACAACCTACAGCTCCACGCCTCACTTCCCACTCCACAACCTACAGCTCCACGACTCACTTCGCGCTCCACAACCTACAGCTCCACGCCTCACTTCCCACTCCACAACCTACAGCTCCACGACTCACTTCCCACTCCACAACCTACAGCTCCACGACTCACTTCGCGCTCCACAGCCTACAGCTCCACGACTCAGTTCTCACTCCACAACCTACAGCTCCACGCCTCACTTCCCACTCCACAACCTACAGCTCCACGACTCACTTCCCACTCCACAACCTACAGCTCCACGACTCACTTCGCGCTCCATAACCTACAGCTCCACGCCTCACTTCCCACTCCACAACCTACAGCTCCACGACTCACTTCCCACTCCACAACCTACAGCTCCACGACTCACTTCCCACTCCACAACCTACAGCTCCACGACTCACTTCGCGCTCCACAACCTACAGCTCCACGCCTCACTTCCCACTCCACAACCTACAGCTCCACGCCTCACTTCCCACTCCACAACCTACAGCTCCACGACTCACTTCCCACTCCACAACCTACAGCTCCACGACTCACTTCCCACTCTGCACGCAACACCGCTCCGTAGACACGACTTCACACAGAGCGGGACCGAGAGTAACCCCAGCGGACACCACTCAGTACAGAGCGCACCCAGGACAGCCTGGGTGACAGACGTCACACGTCCAGGTCAGGCCAGGGGTGCTGCCGCCCGGCCGGCCTGCCGCCAGCCACTGACGCTGGTGACGCGCCTGGCGCGTCGCAGTCAGCGGGGACGCGCCAGCCAGGGTTGGCGGCTGGCCGGGCGGCGCAGTCGCACGTCACGCGAGGCTCAGGACGTCGGGCCAGTCGCACGCCAGGCGCGGTGGGCGGGAGGTTGGACCACCGGAGGACTTGTCGCTGTCACCCTCACTAGATCAGGCCAAGCAGCCGCCAGTTGGCGAGAGGTCATGACAGGAGACAGGGGAAGATGGAGAACGACGAGTTAAATGATTTGTCAGGACTCGGATCGACAAGGACGACTCAACACCCACCTATTCAATGGCATTGGGCAATTTACCAGGTCTTGACAGAATCTACTCGACCTGGCTCATTGACAAAAATCCCGATAACTGTTCAGCCATCAGCGCTGGCCCGCGACAGGGAGTCATAGATGGGACCCTGAAGCACACCCGCGCGGCCATGGCCGTCACAAAACAGCCCGTGGTAACATAGCATCATCCCAGCACCAGGAGAGGAGCAGCCGGCGCTCTAAATATCAGCCAGTGGGGTCTGGATAGCGGTGTTCATTCTCACACACATTCACAAGCACACACTCATACCCTGTCACACAGCCAGCAAAAGCAAGGGTCGCTCCTCTAGCCATGTGCGTGCACAGTGCATCCCAACACATAGCCAACCGTGGTCGATCTGCAACACAGTGCACCTATCTACAACAGAGGCGGCAGGGGACGGAGAGGGGTAACTTACACCACTTTGGCCATTCACGATGGTCAGAAGACCTTCTCGGTCGTCGTGAACGGGGGTGGAGGAGAACTGGCTGTACTGAGTCGTCTTGACCAGGTGCTGCAAAACAGACGGCGCAACACAAACACACTCAGATGGCCAGATCTCCGGGTAGTAGGTCAAACAGGCTCGGGGGACAGGGTTCTTGCGATCTATCACGCGTCAAGGGGAAAATAAATTAACGAACACGTCCATACGATGGGTATTAGTTTTATTGCAAACGACGAAACAGAGGTGCAGGGCCGCTAGTTTGACAACATGCTACACATTCGGTAAAATATTTGATTTTTTTGCTAGCAATGCCGCATGGTGAGAAACTGTTAATTCTACATACATGAAACACGTCTAAACGGCATGACAACGAATGACTGATTATAAAATAACAAACGGCATGCCTATGCAGCGATCAAATGCTATATCCGTTACTAGGTCTCGGCACTGCTGTGCTTCCCGCGTTAGGTGTGAGCGTGAGCGTCTGAGGGTAATTCGACCTGGTAAAACAAACGTCGGGACGTCCTCTCACCGTCAGGTCAGAGTCGCTGGCCTTCCTCTGATCGCTCCTGAGCACCTGCACGTGCGGCCTGTCTCGGTCGTAGGCCGTCTCGGAGCGGTGCCGAGCCAGCGGCCGCTGCACACTGCCGTACTGGTTATACCTGCCCGACAGCCACACACACACACACACACACAGACGGAGACGTGTCAGCGTACTGTGATATGTGTCACTGTGTACTGTGTCAGCGTACTGTGATGCAGCACGGCAGCGCAGAGGACTGTCTTCGGTGTCTGGTGTTATCTGCAGGATAGCCTAGGGTAATCTAGTGTAATCTAGTGTCATCTAGTGTAATCTAGTGTCATCAGTGTTAGTCTTCCCTGCAGTCGACATGACCCGCCAAAATGTAGCCGTGACACTTGGCAGACATCGTGTCGTCTTCAGAGTCGCCCACCACCTGCTACTGACGTGCCGACGTCCCCTGATCGGAACCATATGAGAGGCGACGGAACTCCCAGGACAGCAGGGGCAGTACGGCAACACCCCCTCCCCCTCTCACCCCCCCCCCACCGCACACCCACCCGCTCTGAAAGCAGCCGCGCTTCTCCTGCCTGACCTCAGTGCTCAGTGCTCGGTGGGCGGCCAACGCAAACAGGCGCCATCTATACGGGGTGAGCGCATCACTCAGGGAGCCAGAACAAACACGCCGCGCCGCCGCGCCGCCGGTCGGCCCGCAACACAGAGTCGAAACATGGACGGATCAGCTACACGGTCCGAGTAAACGAGACATGGCGTGACAAAATACCAGATGGAGTCTTATACTGAGTGTGTGTTTTACCTATTCATGTTCGAGACCTTTTTGACAAATGTTAAGCTTTTCGTTTTTACATGCGGTACTGCACTAGGTTTGGTTGTTAACAATAAATGTGACGCTATCAGCCTTTGCATCTGTGATCGTTTCGTGCCGTTTTTCTTTAGACAGTGCGTTCTGCCACCCCGTTACATCCTGCCACCCCTCTCACCTGTATGACCCGGCGGCGCTGCGCTCCCGGCTGGCGCTGCGCGCGGCCAGCTGCGGCGAGACCGGCGCGGAGCTGCCCGTTTTGCCGCCGGTGATGTTGACGTGCAGCGGCGCCATCTGCGCCGGACTCGGTTCTCGGGAAGTGTCCGTCCACAGGGTGGTATCGGACATGTAGCCGTCCTCGAGGCCGCCGTGCCGTTGTCGCAGCTCGTGCAGAACACGGGCTTCTTTCGGCTCACGCTCATCCCTGGACAACGAGGAGAATTGTCAGACGCTCGTCAGACGCTTGTCAGACGCTCGTCAAAAGCTCGTCAGACGCTCGTCAGACGCTCGTCAGACGCTCGTCAGACGCTCGTCAGACGCTCGTCAGACGCTCGTCAGACGCTCGTCAGACGTTCGTCAGACGCTCGTCAGACGCTCGTCAGACGCTCGTCAGACGCTCGTCAGACGCTCGTCAGACGCTCGTCAGACGCTCGTCAGACGCTCGTCAGACGCTCGTCAGACGCTCGTCAGACGCTCGTCAGACGCTCGTCAGACGCTCGTCAGACGCTCGTCAGACGCTCGTCAGACGCTCGTCAGAGGCTCGTCAGACGCTCGTCAGACGCTCGTCAGACGCTCGTCAGACGCTCGTCAGACGCTCGTCAGACGCTCGTCAGATGCTCGTCAGACGCTCGTCAGACGCTCGTCAGACGCTCGTCAGACGCTCGTCAGACGCTCGTCAGACGCTCGTCATACGCTGGTATCACGAACCGACAGATGCTATATGAGTTCTGCACGCAATAATATACAAAACTATAAGAGCAAAACAAAAACGAAAAACTGTCACCGCTTCCCTGTAGATCCGATATTCTCAAATAGGGGTAATAAGCACTTACATCATCTGCCCCAGTTTCTGCCCCAGTTTCTGCCCCAGTTTCTGCCCCAGTTTCTGCTTCACTGTCCCCACATTATCGCGAAGAGCATCAAAACCAATTAATGATAAATTATGTCCAGCTAAGCGTTACGGTTTACGTGTTATATATGCTGAAAATCATCGCTTTAGACTAAGAGCAGCAGCACACACGCCTGCCTATATTCCTGTCCCTAGATAGCAGTAGTAGTAAGCGCCTGAAGCTATGCTGTACCGCATAGCGTCTCCTTATATTCCTGTCCCTAGATGGCACTAGTCGTAAACGCCTGAAGGTATGCTGTACCGCATAGCTTAAGGCCGATAACTGCGGCCTACGCACTGGGGAGGGGGTAGCGCGGTCATTCTTGTCATCAATAGGTGGTAACCATACCCTTGACGCTGAGAACCCCTGCTCTAGATCTCTTTCAACGTCGGTAATTTAATCTAGCATAACCGAATATGAGAATAACAGGATATAATGTCGACTGGTGACGCATACGTGGTGACAGCTGCAAGGACAACCAGACGCGAACAGGCGTCAGGAAACAAGTAAGAACCGGTTGTCGCCAAATTTGGCATGTTGAAAGGAAACATGTTTTTCGCACATATTCCAGCCCGGCAATGGATGGGTAGCATTAAGGTTCAAGGCTTCCGTTGATTATTCCAAATCAAAGCAGCATATAAAGCAAATATGCTCATATATCCGGGCAACATATAAACACTAGTTAGTTAACTGGATATGGGATCGACACTTGTACATAAGCAAGGCAGCGGAGGGCCAGTTGAGAGCCAATGAACTGACACGTGATCAAATTGATAGGGTCATTAATCCCGCTAACCGACACTGATATGAGGGCTCTTAATACCGATTAACGAAGACGGCTCTGAGCTGAGCCATTTCATATTTTAAACAGGATGTCAAACTCAGAGCCAACATCGGTAAAAGCCTCCTCGCTCCCACCTGTCCACTCCCAATACTGCCACCAGAGGTAAGTAAGCCTGGTGTGTGGAGAAGGAAAGGGTGACAGTGAAAGGGACTTTCTACTTCTCTATAGACAGGTGGACGATATCTCCAGATAGGCAGATTTCAACGGGCATATTTATATGGATATATTATACGGATAGATTCATACGTATTTCTACGTGTTTTACGTACCTGATGCGCGCCTGCTGCCGGTCCCGCAGCTTCTGCTGCTGCTTCTGCAGCCAGGTGGTGTTGCCGGCCGAACCGGGACCGTCCCTGCAGGCAGACATCACCCCAGCGTCACCCCAGCGTCACCCCAGCGTCACCCCAGCGTCACCCCAGCGTCACCCCAGCGTCATCCCAGCGTCAGTCACCAGGCGTGATCGAGACGAGAGACAGATACGACCGTACCACTCACTGATGATTGCAGAGACATACAGTTTGGTCACACTGCACGACACTGAACCTAAGGTCGAGCCATAACAAAACCACTCAGAACGTCATGCACGACACATTCACGGCCACGAGACACACGCACACATAAGTACAACCACAGACCAAACAAAAAAACACATTTAGCATGCCACACCATCAGACAAGACACCGTCAGGTCACGGTCAGGAGGGGGAGGGGCGGGGTTGAGACGCCGTGGACGAAGCGGTCACATCATGACACAAAACAGAGCACAGGAATCTCACCACACATGACTTTCGTTGAGGAGAACCAATTAGAACAGGCACCCATCTGTCTTACCAGCAGCGTATCATGTCTTGAACCTCACGTCCTACGTCCTTTTACCCTACCGTCCACATGGAACCCGGGAGCAGCGACTGTGCGACCACTGAGTCGAGCTGGAGCCGGCCCAGGCCTCAGGAAAACACTGACTACCAGCCAGCCAGCCAGCCAGCCCGGCCGGCCGACTGACCCGGCCACCGGGCCGAGCAGCAGCGCAGCAGCGACCTCCAGGAATAGCGGGCCGGGCTACACAATCAGCTGCGAGGCAGCCCCAGCCCGGGCAGACGGGAAGTAGCACCGGCACCCTCCCCTACCTGGCCCGGCCCGGCCCGGCCCGGCTCGGCCGCGGCGCCCACCCAGGAAAAACGCCACGGGTGAACTGCTCAGACCGGCGTCGACTTTCAATAAACGGAGCTATGGTGTTTGGAGGTAAGACGGATGTGTGGCGAGGAACGTGCCAAATGTTCCCAGCATGAGTCAGACGAAGGTATCAGGTCGGCACGAAAGAGTAACAATTCGTATCCAGCCATATCGGTATGGTGCAGGGCTTACGGAAATAATATTAAATGTTCCCTCACAGCGAAGCAGCTATTTTCCAAATTCATCCATAATTTAGTATCGAGCCAGAACAGGAATTGCTTTCGCTATTCATAATGGCATCTGTTTGTTAAGTCTGTTCAGGATGTGCAGACGATACATTTTCTCTGACAAGCCTAACGAGCAAACGGCTCTGAAAGCTTCTGGCTCCAGCTCTGACGAGCATACGTCATTGCTAATCAGCACAGCTGAACAAAACATCAGACTCTCCGCGTAATCTCAGTTGATCTGCATCATCACTAACTGTGATCGATGCCGAGTTTTAGTCTTGATGTGACGTTGTAGTGACAGCGCAGGGCGTAGAGATTGTGCTGATGAAGCCACCGTCAAGCAGTGGCCGTACCTTTCTGAACAGCCACGGGACCGGCGGGCCGCTGAACAACACTCGGCTCGCACTGATACCGCTCTCAGGGGCCAGGGCTGAGCACAAGAACCGAGATCCTTCAGGACGCAGATCTGTGATCTCTCCATCGGGACAATCAAGTTGCCTCGGTTGTTAGCGTGGAAGTGTGGCGCGGAGCCAGTGCAGCCCTAAAAATCGCCCGGCACCCATCGCTTCACATCAGACGAGGAGCAGCAACAGCCACCACACAGAGTGTCGGTGTAGCGATCTTATTTTGATAGAGACCCCAGGTCCCCAGACCCCAGCCCCAGGTCAGAATGCCCGGCCGGAGACAGCTAAATAGCAACTTGACAGGGAAGACAGCGTATTAACGGTCGTGAAGCTGTAAATTGTGTATGGTGGCACTGCAAACAACCTGTCTGCTTACCACTGACGAAACGCTTTCGACAGAACACCGCACTGTTCGAGCTGGAACCGAAACAAGGCCGCACTGTCTCCGTTAAAATGCGACCGCCACCTGGAGTGAACAATCCGCTACAAATCGGCAAACATTCCCGACATCTGTCGGCCGTTAGCGCTGACACAAATTACTGCATCGTCCGCATTCCGCTGGTGGCGCTGGCAGCGGGCCGGGAGTAATGATGTTTGCGGAGTCTAAAGCCACCGCAAGTTATTGGTGAATGGTCAATGGCAGATGCCAACATGATGTGCCACCCATGCCATAAACAGTTGGCAGCTGTGACTTTAGCATCTGCCGGGCTACTGCAGGAGGCGCACGATTGACTTGTGACATGCTGCAGGCAGTGGAAATGACAGCCGATGACAGCTCGAATGACACGCCGGATGACGTAGGAGGAAGGCTGTAGACAGTGTGGGCTGGAATGTGAATTAAACTGAGTTATGGACCGCAATGTGGGACGATTGAAAGAGATTGTCATTTAAATACCAATAGCAATGCTGACTTTACTCATTAGAGGAAACGTTTCAATCGCAAGTTACACATGCAGTAAGGGAGAACGAAAGCAAAACAGTTACCGCATTTAACGCATCCGAGAGGAAGTCGCCATGAGTCACATTGCTGGCAGAGTGCGATAACTGCTGCAGAGCTGTGAGTCATAGTTGGCGGCACAGCCGCCCACTATGACTGTGCCGACTGGAGTCCAGCCAGGCCCGCTGCCGGATATCACTGGTGAACAGTTGGCGCGCCCTTCATAGGTGTCCTCTCTCACACGGTCCGCAAACTGCTGTTTGGAATCGGATGCGGCATCAAAGGGCCCTTGACAACGTGGCTTATTTGCAGAGCGTTGCTAACAGTGGATCACTAAGGCTATTCCGAAGAGCCGTCTTCGTTGATTGTTTTATCGTACGCAAATGCGGCATAATTGCGCTGTGGTAATCGAACGATTTCAAACATCAACTCCAATCAAGCCTGACCTAACGAGCGTTGCAGGAGTGAAGTTTGACTCCATCTGGTGGCACCCGAATGTAGGCGCAGCAACAACGACACTGCGGAGCGAAGCTGGCCACAGTACACATTTGTTCGAGCTGTGTGCCCCCGGGCACAGTTAGAACAATCGGTGACTGAGGAGGAAGGACCAGGTACCCCGAAGTCCGAACATTATGCCAGCTAGAAGCTGGCCCGAATACTCTGGCCCACCAAAGTGAGGTCACATCCCGCAACAGACAGGTCGGTGACCCGGCGGTACCGCCGCCACCGCCACCGCCGCCGCCGCCGCGCCGCCGCCGAGCGGTGTGGGCGCGCCGCCAGACGGCGCCACTTGTTTTGTGTCCGGGCGGAATATAAATAGGCCGCCCACGTCCGCGAACGTGGTCGCCAACAACAGGCAGCGCCACCGACGAAAACAACGGCCGAAGGTCAGGGCAGCGGCTGTACAGCGACCCTCACACGGCCGGCAGTGTTTGTGATAAGGAGTGAGCCGGCACCGTCCTTGATAAGTAGTTTCCGGAACAATGTGTGACCTGACAAGATTAGATAGCTGAGCAGGAGGTTTAGCACCGTTCCGGCCGGGACGTGCTAGGTCAGACACAGTCGGTCAGACCGGGCCAGTGCTAAGAGCCGAGGCGGTCAGTGGGACAACGCCAATAAGCAGCAACCCTCTGCGGCATAACGTTATTAATAGCTACAATTTGATGATTGTCGAGACACAGGGCCGGGAGCTATACTTGAGAGCATAGAGCATTGAGCGGAGAGATAAGAACGGAGGAACATTGAACTGGAAGAGCTGGAAGAGCTGGAAGATCAGAGAGCGGAGAGCGGAGAGCGGAGAGCGGAGAGCGGAGAGCGGAGAGCGGAGAGCGGAGAGCGGAGAGCGGAGAGCGGAGAGCGGAGAGCGGAGAGCGGAGAGCGGAGAGCGGAGAGCGGAGAGCGGAGAGCGGAGAGCGGAGAGCGGAGAGCGGAGAGCGGAGAGCGGAGAGCGGAGAGCGGAGAGCGGAGAGCGGAGAGCGGAGAGCGGAGAGCGGAGAGCGGAGAGCGGAGAGCGGAGAGCGGAGAGCGGAGAGCGGAGAGCGGAGAGCGGAGAGCGGAGAGCGGAGAGCGGAGAGCGGAGAGCGGAGAGCGGAGAGCGGAGAGCGGAGAGCGGAGAGCGGAGAGCGGAGAGCGGAGAGCGGAGAGCGGAGAGCGGAGAGCGGAGAGCGGAGAGCGGAGAGCGGAGAGCGGAGAGCGGAGAGCGGAGAGCGGAGAGCGGAGAGCGGAGAGCGGAGAGCGGAGAGCGGAGAGCGGAGAGCGGAGAGCGGAGAGCGGAGAGCGGAGAGCGGAGAGCGGAGAGCGGAGAGCGGAGAGCGGAGAGCGGAGAGCGGAGAGCGGAGAGCGGAGAGCGGAGAGCGGAGAGCGGAGAGCGGAGAGCGGAGAGCGGAGAGCGGAGAGCGGAGAGCGGAGAGCGGAGAGCGGAGAGCGGAGAGCGGAGAGCGGAGAGCGGAGAGCGGAGAGCGGAGAGCGGAGAGCGGAGAGCGGAGAGCGGAGAGCGGAGAGCGGAGAGCGGAGAGCGGAGAGCGGAGAGCGGAGAGCGGAGAGCGGAGAGCGGAGAGCGGAGAGCGGAGAGCGGAGAGCGGAGAGCGGAGAGCGGAGAGCGGAGAGCGGAGAGCGGAGAGCGGAGAGCGGAGAGCGGAGAGCGGAGAGCGGAGAGCGGAGAGCGGAGAGCGGAGAGCGGAGAGCGGAGAGCGGAGAGCGGAGAGCGGAGAGCGGAGAGCGGAGAGCGGAGAGCGGAGAGCGGAGAGCGGAGAGCGGAGAGCGGAGAGCGGAGAGCGGAGAGCGGAGAGCGGAGAGCGGAGAGCGGAGAGCGGAGAGCGGAGAGCGGAGAGCGGAGAGCGGAGAGCGGAGAGCGGAGAGCGGAGAGCGGAGAGCGGAGAGCGGAGAGC
>JAXIVJ010004877.1:0-42500 GCA_036785665.1 Chirona hameri
CCACCACCGCCACACCAGCAGACAGCGGTCGGTCCAGGCCGGCCACCACCGCCACCACCGCCACACCAGCAGACAGCGGTCGGTCCAGGTCGGCCACCACAGCCACCACAGCCACACCAGCAGACAGCGGTCGTCCAGGCCGGCCACCACCGCCCACCACCGCCACACCAGCAGACCAGCGTCGGTCCAGGTCGGCACCACCGCCACCACCGCCACACCAGCAGACAGCGGTCGGTCCAGGCAGGCCACCACAGCCACACCAGCAGACAGCGGTCGGTCCAGGCAGGCCACCACCGCCACCACCGCCACACAGCAGACAGCGGTCCGTCCAGGGCCGGCCACCACAGCCACACCAGCAGACAGCGGTCGGTCCAGGCAGGCCACCACCGCCACCACCGCCACACCAGCAGACAGCCGCGTCCGTCAAGGCCGGCCACCCCAGCCCCACCAGCAGACAGCGGTCGGTCCAGGCAGGCCACCACCGCCACCACCGCCACACCAGCAGACAGCGGTCGGTCCAGGCCGGCCACCACCGCCACACCAGCAGACAGCGGTCGGTCCAGGGTCGGCCACCACAGCCACCACCGCCACACCAGCAGACAGCGGTCGGTCCAGGCCGGCCACCACCGCCACCACCGCCACACCAGCAGACAGCGGTCGGTCCCAGGTCGGCCACCACAGCCACCACCGGCCACACCAGCAGACAGCGGTCGGTCCAGGCCGGCCACCACCGCACCACCGCCACACCAGCAGACAGCGGTCGGTCCAGGTCGGCCACCACAGCCACCACAGCCACACCAGCAGACAGCGGTCGGTCCAGGCCGGCCACCACCGCCACCACCGCCACACCAGCAGACAGCGGTCGGTCCAGGCCGGCCACCACAGCCACACCAGCAGACAGCGGTCGGTCCAGGCCGGCCACCACAGCCACACCAGCAGACAGCGGTCGGTTCAGGCCGGCCACCACCGCCACACCAGCAGACAGCGGTCGGTCCAGGCCGGCCACCACAGCCACACCAGCAACAGCGGTCGGTCCAGGCCGGCCACCACCGCCACCACCGCCACACCAGCAGACAGCGGTCGGTCCAGGTCGGCCACCACCGCCACCACCGCCACACCAGCAGACAGCGGTCGTCCAGGCAGGCCACCACAGCCACACCAGCAGACAGCGGTCGGTCCAGGCAGGCCACCACCGCCACCACCGCCACACCAGCAGACAGCGGTCCGTCCAGGCCGGCCACCACAGCCACACCAGCAGACAGCGGTCGTCCAGGCAGGCCACCACCGCCACACCAGCAGACAGCGGTCCGTCCAGGCCGGCCACCACAGCCACACCAGCAGACAGCGGTCGGTCCAGGCAGGCCACCACCGCCACCACCGCCACACCAGCAGACAGCGGTCCGTCCAGGCCGGCCACCACAGCCACACCAGCAGACAGCGTCCGTCCAGGCCGGCCACCACAGCCACCACAGCCACACCAGCAGACAGCGGTCGGTCCAGGCCAGCCACCACAGGCACACCAGCAGACAGCGGTCGGTCCAGGCAGGCCACCACCGCCACCACCGCCACACCAGCAGACAGCGGTCCGTCAGGCCGGCCACCACAGCCACACCAGCAGACAGCGGTCGGTCCAGGCAGGCCACCACCGCCACCACCGCCACACCAGCAGACAGCGGTCCGTCCAGGCCGGCCACCACAGCCACACCAGCAGACAGCGGTCCGTCCAGGCCGGCCACCACAGCCACACCAGCAGACAGCGGTCCGTCCAGGCCGGCCACCACAGCCACACCAGCAGACAGCGGTCGGTCCAGGCCGGCCACCACAGCCACCACCGCCACACCAGCAGACAGCGGTCGGTCCAGGTCGGCCACCACAGCCACCACCGCCACACCAGCAGACAGCGGTCGGTCCAGGTCGGCCACCACCGCCACCACCGCCACACCAGCAGACAGCGGTCGGTCCAGGTCGGCCACCACAGCCACCACAGCCACACCAGCAGACAGCGGTCGGTCCAGGTCGGCCACCACAGCCACACCAGCAGACAGCGGTCGGTCCAGGTCGGCCACCACAGCCCACACCAGCAGACAGCGGTCGGTCCAGGTCGGCCACCACAGCCACCACCGCCACACCAGCAGACAGCGTCGGTCCAGGTCGGCCACCACAGCCACCACAGCCACACCAGCAGACAGCGGTCGGTCCAGGCCGGCCACCACAGCCACACCAGCAGACAGCGGTCGGTCCAGGTCGGCCACCACAGCCACACCAGCAGACAGCGGTCGGTCCAGGTCGGCCACCACAGCCACCACAGCCACACCAGCAGACAGCGGTCGGTCCAGGCCGGCCACCACAGCCACACCAGCAGACAGCGGTCGGTCCAGGTCGGCCACCACAGCCACCACAGCCACACCAGCAGACAGCGGTCGGTCCAGGCCGGCCACCACAGCCACACCAGCAGACAGCGGTCGGTCCAGGTCGGCCACCACAGCCACCACAGCCACACCAGCAGACAGCGGTCGGTCCAGGCCGGCCACCACCGCCACACCAGCAGACAGCGGTCGGTCCAGGCCGGCCACCACCGCCGCCACCGCCACACCAGCAGACAGCGGTCGGTCCAGGTCGGCCACCACCGCCGCCACCGCCACACCAGCAGACAGCGGTCGGTCCAGGCCGGCCACCACAGCCACACCAGCAGACAGCGGTCGGTCCAGGCCGGCCACCACAGCCACACCAGCAGACAGCGGTCGGTCCAGGCCGGCCACCACCGCCACACCAGCAGACAGCGGTCGGTCCAGGCCGGCCACCACAGCCACACCAGCAGACAGCGGTCGGTCCAGGCCGGCCACCACCGCCACCACCGCCACACCAGCAGACAGCGGTCGGTCCAGGCCGGCCACCACCGCCACCACAGCCACACCAGCAGACAGCGGTCGGTCCAGGCCGGCCACCACAGCCACCACAGCCACACCAGCAGACAGCGGTCGGTCCAGGCCGGCCACCACCGCCACCACCGCCACACCAGCAGACAACGGTCGGTCCAGGTCGGCCACCACAGCCACCACCGCCACACCAGCAGACAGCGGTCCGTCCAGGCAGGCCACCACCGCCACACCAGCAGACAGCGGTCGGTCCAGGCCGGCCACCACCGCCACACCAGCAGACAGCGGTCCGTCCAGGCAGGCCACCACAGCCACACCAGCAGACAGCGGTCGGTCCAGGCAGGCCACCACAGCCACACCAGCAGACAGCGGTCGGTCCAGGCCGGCCACCACCGCCACCACCGCCACACCAGCAGACAGCGGTCGGTCCAGGCCGGCCACCACAGCCACCACCGCCACACCAGCAGACAGCGGTCGGTCCAGGTCGGTCACCACCGCCACCACCGCCACACCAGCAGACAGCGGTCGGTCCAGGCCGGCCACCACCGCCACCACCGCCACACCAGCAGACAGCGGTCCGTCCAGGCCGGCCACCACAGCCACACCAGCAGACAGCGGTCGGTCCAGGCAGGCCACCACAGCCACACCAGCAGACAGCGGTCGGTCCAGGCCGGCCACCACCGCCACACCAGCAGACAGCGGTCGGTCCAGGCCGGCCACCACCGCCACCACCGCCACACCAGCAGACAGCGGTCCGTCCAGGCCGGCCACCACAGCCCACCAGCAGACAGCGGTCGGTCCAGGCAGGCCACCACAGCCACACCAGCAGACAGCGGTCGGTCCAGGCCGGCCACCACCGCCACACCAGCAGACAGCGGTCGGTCCAGGCCGGCCACCACAGCCACCACCGCCACACCAGCAGACAGCGGTCCGTCCAGGCCGGCCACCACAGCCACACCAGCAGACAGCGGTCGGTCCAGGCCGGCCACCACGCCACCACCGCCACACCAGCAGACAGCGGTCGGTCCAGGTCGGCCACCACAGCCACCACCGCCACACCAGCAGACAGCGGTCGGTCCAGGCCGGCCACCACCGCCACCACCGCCACACCAGCAGACAGCGGTCGGTCCAGGTCGGCCACCACAGCCACCACCGCCACACCAGCAGACAGCGGTCGGTCCAGGCCGGCCACCACCGCCACCACCGCCACACCAGCAGACAGCGGTCGGTCCAGGTCGGCCACCACAGCCACCACAGCCACACCAGCAGACAGCGGTCGGTCCAGGGCCGGCCACCACCGCCGGGTTGGCCCCGCGCTGCGGCGCCGAGTGACGCGCCGAGTAGCACTCAATGAAGCAGCTCAGCTCCGGTTCAGCGACCATTTGCTGTGTCGGAAATGACAAGTGTCAGCCCTGTACACCGGCGGCCTCTCTGGTGCACTGACACCTGTCACCGGCGGCCTCTCTGGTGCACTGACACCTGTCACCGGCGGCCTCTCTGGTGCACTGACAACCTGTCACCGGCGGCCTCTCTGGTGCACTGACACCTGTCACCGGCGGCCTCTCTGGTCCAAAGTGTCGTTTCCATCAGTCCGCAGCCGGTGAGAGGCAGACCGGCAGACTCGGTGATGGCGCCTAGCTTCAGTCCCTCTGTAATGGCTGCGCCGGCCGATCTGCGGGCGCCTTCTCAAGGTCGGCGAAGCGGCTCAGTGCAGCACCTTAATAAAGGCGTTTGTAGCCGGAGTCGAGGTCGAAGAGCAGCTGCCGGATCTGCTCAGCACTGAGCTCGTCGGCTGCCTGCATTTCGTCCATCGCCGTCAGCCACACCAGTAGACGCTGCTTCCCTGCAGATAGCGGGGTCAAACAGGGGTCAGTCCAGCCTCCCTGACCACAGCCACACCAGCAGACCGCGGGGGTCAGGTCAGACAGGGGGTCAGTCCAGCCTCCCCTGACCACAGCCACACCAGCAGACAGCGGGGTCAGGTCAGACAGGGGTCAGTCCAGCCTCCCCTGACCACAGTCACACCAGCAGACAGCGGGGGTCAGGTCAGACAGGGGTCAGTCCAGCCTCCCCTGATCACAGCCACACCAGCAGACAGCGGGGGTCAGGTCAGACAGGGGTCAGTCCAGCCTCCCCTGACCACAGCCACACCAGCAGACAGCGGGGGTCAGTCCAGCCTCCTTGACCACAGCCACACCAGCAGACAGCTGGGGTCAGGTCAGACAGGGGTCAGTCCCGCCTCCGGCTGATCACAGCCACACCAGCAGACAGCGGGGGGTCAGGTCAGACAGGGGTCAGTCCGGCCTCCCCTGACCACAGCCACACCAGCAGACAGCGTGGGTCAGGTCGGACAGGGGGTCAGTCCCGCCTCCGCTGATCACAGCCACACCAGCAGACAGCGGGGGTCAGGTCGGACAGGGGTCAGTCCCGCCTCCGCTGATCACAGCCACACCAGCAGACAGCGGGGGTCAGGTCGGACAGGGGTCAGTCCCGCCTCCGCTGATCACAGCCACACCAGCAGACAGCGGGGGGTCAGGTCGGACAGGAGTCAGTCCCGCCTCCGCTGACCACAGCCACACCAGCAGACAGCGGGGGTCAGGTCGGACAGGGGTCAGTCCCGCCTCCGCTGACCACAGCCACACCAGCAGACAGCGGGGGTCAGGTCGGACAGGGGTCAGTCCCGCCTCCGCTGATCACAGCCACACCAGCAGACAGCGGGGGGTCAGGTCGGACAGGGGTCAGTCCCGCCTCCGCTGATCACAGCCACACCAGCAGACAGCGGGGGGTCAGGTCGGACAGGAGTCAGTCCCGCCTCCGCTGATCACAGCCACACCAGCAGACAGCGGGGGTCAGGTCGGACAGGGGTCAGTCCCCGCCTCCGCTGATCACAGCCACACCAGCAGACAGCTGGGGTCAGGTCGGACAGGGGGTCAGTCCCGCCTCCGTTGATCACAGCCACACCAGCAGACAGCGGGGGTCAGGTCGGACAGGGGTCAGTCCCGCCTCCGCTGATCACAGCCACACCAGCAGAACAAAACAAACACGGGTAGTGGGTATGGGTACTATGTGCCAACCCTGCCGCTCCCCACCTTCAAAGTCCTCCGGGAGCACGGAGAGCCTGTTCATGGTGTCTAGCAAGGTCCGGATGTCGGGCTGAAGCTCGTCCTTGGCCTTGATCTCCAGCCGAAGCTTGTCCATGATGGTGATGTACAGCTGGCGTCAACAAAACATAAAGTCAAACGACTTACGCGTAGTGACACGTACACATAGTCGCGGCGACTGTGGAATGTTCCCATCACACACGCCCTATCGAGGAGGCAGTTATTCTCACACGACCAAGACAAAAACAAAGCCATATCCAGAAACACCGCAACAAGGAGAGGAAATATAACAACATGTAACATGATTCACATGCATGCCTTTTCAATTATCCTCTGGTCAAGATAGAGTGGGAGAAAAGGATTGTGGGACATCCGTTCCAACTCCTCACAGACAAATCGGTATAATGGACTTCGGGCAGAGACAGACTGGTATAACGGGACTCCTGGGGGGGGGGGGGGGGCAGACCGGTATAACGGGACTCCGGGGGGGGGGGGGGCAGACCGGTATAACGGGACTCCGGGCAGAGACAGACTGGTATACCGGGACTCCGGGCAGAGACAGACCGGTATAGCGGGACTCTGGGCAGAGACAGACTGGTATACCGGGACTCCGGGCAGAGACAGACCGGTATAGCGGGACTCCGGGCAGAGACAGACTGGTATACCGGGACTCCGGGCAGAGACAGACCGGTATAACGGGACTCCGGGCAGAGACAGACTGGTATACCGGGACTCCGGGCGGAGACAGGACAGAAGAAGGCACTGGCGAATTCAAAGGGCCATTCCCTGCAAACGTCTGGAATCGGCCGAAGTTGGGCACATTACTTCATCTATGCAACCAGCTTTGGCAAATTTTGCAAATCTAAGCAGCTTTGCTAATAAGTTTGTTTTAAATCAGTTAGCGATGCAAGCGAAACCCAACGAGTTTCTAGAATCGCTTGACATTTTTGGGGATTTGCCCCTCCCCCTAAACCAATTTTGTGCCGTTCTTGCCACGCCATTGGAACACGGGATACTGATCCAGTGTCAGCAAAGTGTCCAATTTGTTAATTTTTCTGAACTTGGAAGTTTTGTTCGGTGAAAACTTTGACTGTAAAGAATGATTTTTTAGTCTGCGGGTGCAAATGGCTGACGAGCATAACAAATAGACTGAGACTTGACTTTCCGAACAATGCCGAACGTGAGTGATGCGACACAAATTGTCAAAAAAATTGTAAGGCGGAACCTACAAATTCCCAACTTCCGAAATTTCTGCAGTGATTATGGGAAGGAAAACTGGTACTTTTCCAAAACAAATAACCCAAAACTGTTTAAAACCTGAGTCAACCTCCCAAAAAAGTTTGTGTGTATTCAGGTTACAACCCCGCCAGCGATACCATCGTCATCGGGGCCATGGATAACCCTGGGACACTAAAAAAAACACGTTATGCAAAAGACGGCAGTACTTTAGACTGAGACTTGAGCCCGGTTTCCCATATACGCATACGCGACATACAAGGTACCTTTTTAAATACGACCCGTGAGTCTCGGTCCCCGACTGACGTCAAGACCATATCTGTACAGGAAATACTACTGACGATGCATCAACCTTCCACATAATAATATATGCACATATTGGCATATATGAAAATAGGTTGTGTAGAAACGCGTATACAAAATTACGCAAAAATTACTGGTATACGCTGCACGCATTAAACAATTTGTTCCGCGAACTTAGATCGTGAAACCACTTTTCGACACTACTGAACACGGGATACTGACCGACACACGGGATACTGAACACGGGATCCTGAACGACACACGGGATACTGAACACGGGATACTGAACACGGGATACTGAACACGGGATACTGAACACGGGATACTGACCGACACACGGGATACTGAACACGGGATACTGACCGACACACGGGATACTGAACACGGGATACTGAACGACACACGGGATACTGAACACGGGATACTGACCGACACACGGGATACTGAACACGGGATACTGACCGACACACGGGATACTGACCGACACACGGGATACTGAACACGGGATACTGACCGACACACGGGATACTGAACACGGGATACTGAACACGGGATACTGAACACGGATACTGAACACGGGATACTGAACACGGGATACTGACCGACACATGGGATACTGAACACGGGATACTGACCGACACACGGGATACTGACCGACAAACGGATACTGACCGACACGGCGTCTGCGATGCACTTGTTGGTGCTGCCCTTATCGTCTTTGATGGTGATGGGTCTGTCCTCGCGGATCCTCTCCATGGCGGCCGGGCAGTCCAGCTGCAGCGGCCGAGCACCGAGCGGCCGTCACCATCAGGCATGAGTCAACGCTGCACGGCTACACTGATCAGCAGCCGGCTGACTGACGGCTGCCAGCCACATTTACCGGGCCACCAGACAGATTAGCCAGACTAACTCCCGCCCCCCGAAACAGTCAGTTAACATTCAACACAGTCCTCTGCCAACTGATGGCATTACAGCCAGATAGCTACAAAGCCACTCAAGTCACTCATGGTGTAACCTGGCTAGAGCAAGTACAAGCCGTGCACCCTGAAAGGAATGTGCATACAAACTAGACGAACGCAGACTACCACCACCAGAACCACATCGCCCGCTGGCTGGCCCGGTCCAACCTACCCTGAACCGCTTCATGAAGACCTCGACGTTGGGGAACTCGTCCGACTGTACTTGGCGCATGGCGGCCTTGTACTGGACGAGCAGCTTGGAGCAGGCGGCGGTGTACTCCTTGGCGGTGACGCGGTCCTTGATGTAGGCCTTCTCCAGGTTCTGCAGCGTGTTGATGACGGCGTACAGGTCTGCCATGTTATCGTACCTGACGGCAAAGGCGCGGCCACCCCACACATGTAACAATGATCTAAAAACAAACATCCCAACTCAAGGATAACTTGGATGAAGGTCCCCGATAAGCATGGTTCTGTTTTTATGTCAATTGATAGCATGGATCCCGGATCCCAGGTATTTCTTTTTGACTCTTGGATCCCATCAGCGGAGCAGTAGGCTAAGATGGGGCAAGACGGCCCACCGGGGTAAAACGACTCACCAAGATATCTGGGAATGTAAAAATTCCGGGAAAAAATATTCTGCTCTACAAAACAAGCACCATATGGTCAGTGAACTCATAGAAGGCGACATAATTTCTGCGGCGCTTTCCAGAGATATAAGTAAAAGTCTGTTTTTGGGTGTTTTTTCTCTCTAATTTCAGTGCTAAAATGGACCAAGAGCCATTCTTTCACTCAACACTTTTCTTCCAGATAATTCAAGCCAACTGAAAGGTCAGAATCTGATGTAGGAAAACGTCTATTGCTCATTTATGGGTTCATGCTCGTTTTTGGGTTTGGCTCACTTTTCATCGAAAACGCGCAATGGGGTAAAACGCCCCCTTTCGTCTTCGGGCACACGAAAACCGGGGTAAAACGCCTTGGTAAAACGCCCCGCCGGTTGTGACCGGCGGGGTGCCTAAACTGTTTACCTGATCTAAAAATGGACATAGCCCAGCAAATGTATATTTAAAGAGCTTTTGATTGCTTGTTTCCGTTTGTTCCAGCTATCATAGTTTCCCGAGACATTTGGAGACATCTGAGACAGATTCCAGGAGTTCCATGGTCAAGTGTCCCAAAATTTGTCGATTTGTGTAGGAAAGACACCCAAATGTCAATAATTTTCCACTCTCACTCCCTATTTTAGAGTGAATTTTCCACTCCCAAATTATGAATTGTGATATTGATTCTGACATAAAAAGGTATTGACTAAAAGTACTTCATTTCAACAAAAACTACTCTGCTTTTCATATTCAGAACAGAAATCAATATTGTACCATTTTTCTACTTCATTTTCCACTCTCGTGGTCTTTTTTTGGCTAGCATTTTCCTCCGAAACCCAAGCAAAAATGAAATTTTGGGACACTGCCCATGGTTGACCTTTGACTACCTCTGTTGACCTAAGTATCGCCCTGAGCCCCAAAAATGACGAAATAGTTTCGACATTAATTCCGACGAGCCATCGAAGGGTATTTTTGGTTTTCACTTACTCTCCATAGGAGCCCAGTTCGAGGGAATGGGGCGTTTTGCCCCATCCACAGGAGCACCTTGCCCCGGGGGTGGGGCAAGACGCCCCTTTTGCAGGCTCCTCAAAAATTGTCGCCTACAAACTTGTTAAATGAAGAAGGTAGAATTAGGCGATGCAGAATACAAGGCAAATCTCCAAATTATGTGAAAATGCTATCACTCGCCGCCTCCGCCAAATAGGAAACGAAAATGTCAGCAAAAAGCATCAAATCGGGCGTCTTGCTCCACCTTACCCTAACTACGGGGTTCTGGAACTCGACTGCCCCTTGGTCCCACACTTCCATTGCCCCAGGCGCCGGCGACATTAGTGGCATTATACTGAGACCCCGCTTCAGCAGGCAGCCAGCAGTGTCAGTTGTCATTAGTGGCATTATACTGAGACCCCGCTTCAGCAGACAGCCAGCAGTGTCAGTTGTCATTAGTGGCATTATACTGAGACCCCGCTTCAGCAGACAGCCAGCAGTGTCAGTTGTCATTAGTGGCATTATACTGAGACCCCGCTTCAGCAGGCAGCCAGCAGTGTCAGTTGTCATTAGTGGCATTATACTGAGACCCCGCTTCAGCAGACAGCCAGCAGTGTCAGTTGTCATTAGTGGCATTATACTGAGACCCCGCTTCAGCAGACAGCCAGCAGTGTCAGTTGTCATTAGTGGCATTATACTGAGACCCCGCTTCAGCAGGCAGCCAGCAGTGTCAGTTGTCATTAGTGGCATTATACGAGACCCCGCTTCAGCAGGCAGCCAGCAGTGTCAGTTGTCATTAGTGGCATTATACTGAGACCCCGCTTCAGCAGACAGCCAGCAGTGTCAGTTGTCATTAGTGGCATTATACTGAGACCCCGCTTCAGCAGACAGCCAGCAGTGTCAGTTGTCATTAGTGGCATTATACTGAGACCCCGCTTCAGCAGGCAGCCAGCAGTGTCAGTTGTCATTAGTGGCATTATACTGAGACCCCGCTTCAGCAGACAGCCAGCAGTGTCAGTTGTCATTAGTGGCATTATACTGAGACCCCGCTTCAGCAGGCAGCCAGCAGTGTCAGTTGTCATTAGTGGCATTATACTGAGACCCCGCTTCAGCAGACAGCCAGCAGTGTCAGTTGTCATTAGTGGCATTATACTGAGACCCCGCTTCAGCAGACAGCCAGCAGTGTCAGTTGTCATTAGTGGCATTATACTGAGACCCCGCCTTCAGCAGACAGCCAGCAGTGTCAGTTGTCATTAGTGGCATTATACTGAGACCCCGCTTCAGCAGACAGCCAGCAGTGTCAGTTGTCATTAGTGGCATTATACTGAGACCCGCTTCAGCAGGCAGCCAGCAGTGTCAGTTGTCATTAGTGGCATTATACTGAGACCCCGCTTCAGCAGACAGCCAGCAGTGTCAGTTGTCATTAGTGGCATTATACTGAGACCCGCTTCAGCAGACAGCCAGCAGTGTCAGTTGTCATTAGTGGCATTATACTGAGACCCCGCTTCAGCAGACAGCCAGCAGTGTCAGTTGTCATTAGTGGCATTATACTGAGACCCCGCTTCAGCAGACAGCCAGCAGTGTCAGTTGTCATTAGTGGCATTATACTGAGACCCCGCTTCAGCAGACAGCCAGCAGTGTCAGTTGTCATTAGTGGCATTATACTGAGACCCCGCTTCAGCAGACAGCCAGCAGTGTCAGTTGTCATTAGTGGCATTATACTGAGACCCCGCTTCAGCAGACAGCCAGCAGTGTCAGTTGTCATTAGTGGCATTATACTGAGACCCCGCTTCAGCAGGCAGCCAGCAGTGTCAGTTGTCATTAGTGGCATTATACTGAGACCCCGCTTCAGCAGACAGCCAGCAGTGTCAGTTGTCATTAGTGGCATTATACGAGACCCCGCTTCAGCAGGCAGCCAGCAGTGTCAGTTGTCATTAGTGGCATTATACTGAGACCCCGCTTCAGCAGGCAGCCAGCAGTGTCAGTTGTCATAAGTGGCATTATACGAGACCCCGCTTCAGCAGGCAGCCAGCAGTGTCAGTTGTCATTAGTGGCATTATACGAGACCCCGCTTCAGCAGGCTGCCAGCAGTGTCAGTTGTCATTAGTGGCATTATACTGAGACCCCGCTTCAGCAGGCAGCCAGCAGTGTCAGTTGTCATTAGTGGCATTATACTGAGACCCCGCTTCAGCAGGCAGCCAGCAGTGTCAGTTGTCATTAGTGGCATTATACTGAGACCCCGCTTCAGCAGGCAGCCAGCAGTGTCAGTTGTCATTAGTGGCATTATACGAGACCCCGCTTCAGCAGGCAGCCAGCAGTGTCAGTTGTCAGTCACCTGACCTGCCCTGGTGACCCGACGCCGCCGACACCTCTGCAGCCGTGATAAGACGTCAACGGTCAGTTTCTGTGAGACACCCTCGGCACTCGGAGGAGGCAATGTCAGCTATGCTGAAGGAACACTCTCAGCCGACGTGCCACAACGCGGTCTCTATGGTTCGCGCAGGAATCACCCAAATCGATGTTTCCAAACAACTATGAGTATCGGTGAAAATCATCAAATTCGGGATGGCTCGTATCGCATGTAGGAAATCCCTCAGAGACCAAGCTGCTCACTCGTACAACGCCATAGTTCAAACATTCACATTTCACGCATGTAAAAATATGAATATTTTGTTCTTCACATTATCACAAATTGCCCAGCGAACGAGGTTGTTACTTGGTGTAGTAGTGATATTTACATAATCTGATTTAAGGATATACTTTTGCCGGTATGACGTCACAACTCATTTTGGTGACAAAAGATTGTTGTGACGTCACACGTAGTAATATCAATATTTTTTTTTCAATTATGACAAATTGGTACTTTTTTTCTCGCAAAAACGAATGCCAGAACCGTAATCAGGACATTCTTTTCCATCATTCCACATACTTTTCCAAGGTGCACTATTCCCTTTAAGTTGCTTTTTAGAAATCCTCCGGAGGTGGCAATATCCCTTTAAAAGGAGACAATCTTTTGATTTTGTTAGCAACAACTTACTTGGCTACCGTTATGGTATTAACATGTTATGATCTAAATTTAAGAATTAAATACAATTATTCCTAATTCAAAGTTGGAAGTTTGGGAAAATTAATTATCGGTATTTACTACTATTGGAATTTATAATATTGGAAAGCGCAACATCTGGCGCTTTTGCATCAAGCTGTTCAACGTTGTTGAATGGGCACTTGTAAATAAATCGCCGACACCAAATAGGTCGCCGTAGTTTAGCTTGGCACCGGCCGGCCGGTGCCAAGCTAAACTGCCGATTTCAATGCACTTTTTTCAAATGATTGTTGATTGTTCATAAACAAATTTGGCACATATTCGCAAAAGATAGAGTGCAGGAAACACATTGCATACCTTCATGATAAATAACAATGCGTAGGGAGGCTAATTTATTGAATTCGTTATCGAGTACTTGCTGAGTACTGACCGATATAAGCGTGGATCGCTTATCAGTAGGAAACTGCCAATATCTTTCGGTAAGAATGTTTATATGCAAAATGTGATGAATTTACATCGTATTTTGGCCTCGTCTATGGATTTCAGGTGCTAACTCCATTTATGTGGAAAAAGGTGATTATCTCCCTTTAAGAAGACGGTGACGCCTGCTACGCAGCGGACGATACAGAATGGGCCGCCAAATACGGCCGATTTTCTGCTGCTGATTTTTAAACAGGAACGAGCTCCAGCTCCAGACGTGGTCAGCACTCAGCAGTGTTGTATCCACCTCCTCCCGGGGTTCTAGGAGAAGGGCAGACGGCTGGGCAACAGTCGCGACCACCGATCATCTGTCGCGACCACCGAAAATACATTCAGTGTTGCAAAGGCGAGCTCAACAAGATGGAACCAGCCGGAAGTGCGTATAGTTGGATCATATTCACTAGTGATGTCATTCGGTAACCAACAATTTTGATTCAATTTGGATTCTGATCATCGATACTATTAATGAGATATGCTTCTTGATTAATACAAAGATGGAATATATATGCATAATGCATAATGTATGTATGTATGTATGTATGTATGTATGTATGTATGTATGTATGTATGTATGTATGTATGTATGTATGTATGTATGTATGTATGTATGTATGTATGTATGTATGTATGTATGTATGTATGTATGTATGTATGTATGTATGTATGTATGTATGTATGCATACATACATACATACATACATACATACATACATACATACATACATACATACATACATACATACATACATACATACATACATACATACATACATACATACATACATACATACATACATACATACATACATACATACATACATACATACATACATACATACATACATACATACATACATTATGCATTATGCATATATATTCCATCTTTGTATTAATCAAGAAGCATATCTCATTAATAGTATCGATGATCAGAATCCAAATTGAATCAAAATTGTTGGTTACCGAATGACATCACTAGTGAATATGATCCAACTATACGCACTTCCGGCTGGTTCCATCTTGTTGAGCTCGCCTTTGCAACACTGAATGTATTTTCGGTGGTCGCGACAGATGATCGGTGGTCGCGACTGTTGCCCAGCCGTCTGCCCTTCTCCTAGAACCCCGGGAGGAGGTGGATACAACACTGCTGAGTGCTGACCACGTCTGGAGCTGGAGCTCGTTCCTGTTTAAAAATCAGCAGCAGAAATCGGCCGTATTTGGCGGCCCATTCTGTATCGTCCGCTGCGTAGCAGGCGTCACCGTCTTCTTAAAGGGAGATAATCACCTTTTCCACATAAATGGAGTTAGCACCTGAAATCCATAGACGAGGCCAAAATACGATGTAAATTCATCACATTTTGCATATAAACATTCTTACCGAAAGATATTGGCAGTTTCCTACTGATTAAGCGATCCACGCTTATATCGGTCAGTACTCAGCAAGTACTCGATAACGAATTCAATAAATTAGCCTCCCTACGCATTGTTTATTTATCATGAAGGTATGCAATGTGTTTCCTGCACTCTATCTTTTGCGAATATGTGCCAAATTTGTTTATGAACAATCAACAATCATTTGAAAAAAGTGCATTGAAATCGGCAGTTTAGCTTGGCACCGGCCGGCCGGTGCCAAGCTAAACTACGGCGACCTATTTGGTGTCGGCGATTTATTTACAAGTGCCCATTCAACAACGTTGAACAGCTTGATGCAAAAGCGCCAGATGTTGCGCTTTCCAATATTATAAATTCCAATAGTAGTAAATACCGATAATTAATTTTCCCAAACTTCCAACTTTGAATTAGGGAATAATTGTATTTAATTCTTAAATTTAGATCATAACATGTTAATACCATAACGGTAGCCAAGTAAGTTGTTGCTAACAAAATCAAAAGATTGTCTCCTTTTAAAGGGATATTGCCACCTCCGGAGGATTTCTAAAAAGCAACTTAAAGGGAATAGTGCACCTTGGGAAAAGTATGTGGAATGATGGAAAAGAATGTCCTGATTACGGTTCTGGCATTCGTTTTTGCGAGAAAAAAAGTACCAATTTGTCATAATTGAAAAAAAAAATATTGATATTACTACGTGTGACGTCACAACAATCTTTTGTCACCAAAATGAGTTGTGACGTCATACCGGCAAAAGTATATCCTTAAATCAGATTATGTAAATATCACTACTACACCAAGTAACAACCTCGTTCGCTGGGCAATTTGTGATAATGTGAAGAACAAAATATTCATATTTTTACATGCGTGAAATGTGAATGTTTGAACTATGGCGTTGTACGAGTGAGCAGCTTGGTCTCTGAGGGATTTCCTACATGCGATACGAGCCATCCCGAATTTGATGATTTTCACCGATACTCATAGTTGTTTGGAAACATCGATTTGGGTGATTCCTGCGCGAACCATAGAGACCGCGTTGTGGCACGTCGGCTGAGAGTGTTCCTTCAGCATAGCTGACATTGCCTCCTCCGAGTGCCGAGGGTGTCTCACAGAAACTGACCGTTGACGTCTTATCACGGCTGCAGAGGTGTCGGCGGCGTCGGTCACCAGGGCAGGTCAGGTGACTGACAACTGACACTGCTGGCTGCCTGCTGAAGCGGGGTCTCGTATAATGCCACTAATGACAACTGACACTGCTGGCTGCCTGCTGAAGCGGGGTCTCAGTATAATGCCACTAATGACAACTGACACTGCTGGCTGCCTGCTGAAGCGGGGTCTCAGTATAATGCCACTAATGACAACTGACACTGCTGGCTGCCTGCTGAAGCGGGGTCTCAGTATAATGCCACTAATGACAACTGACACTGCTGGCAGCCTGCTGAAGCGGGGTCTCGTATAATGCCACTAATGACAACTGACACTGCTGGCTGCCTGCTGAAGCGGGGTCTCGTATAATGCCACTTATGACAACTGACACTGCTGGCTGCCTGCTGAAGCGGGGTCTCAGTATAATGCCACTAATGACAACTGACACTGCTGGCTGCCTGCTGAAGCGGGGTCTCGTATAATGCCACTAATGACAACTGACACTGCTGGCTGTCTGCTGAAGCGGGGTCTCAGTATAATGCCACTAATGACAACTGACACTGCTGGCTGCCTGCTGAAGCGGGGTCTCAGTATAATGCCACTAATGACAACTGACACTGCTGGCTGTCTGCTGAAGCGGGGTCTCAGTATAATGCCACTAATGACAACTGACACTGCTGGCTGTCTGCTGAAGCGGGGTCTCAGTATAATGCCACTAATGACAACTGACACTGCTGGCTGTCTGCTGAAGCGGGGTCTCAGTATAATGCCACTAATGACAACTGACACTGCTGGCTGTCTGCTGAAGCGGGGTCTCAGTATAATGCCACTAATGACAACTGACACTGCTGGCTGTCTGCTGAAGCGGGGTCTCAGTATAATGCCACTAATGACAACTGACACTGCTGGCTGTCTGCTGAAGCGGGGTCTCAGTATAATGCCACTAATGACAACTGACACTGCTGGCTGTCTGCTGAAGCGGGGTCTCAGTATAATGCCACTAATGACAACTGACACTGCTGGCTGCCTGCTGAAGCGGGGTCTCAGTATAATGCCACTAATGACAACTGACACTGCTGGCTGTCTGCTGAAGCGGGGTCTCAGTATAATGCCACTAATGACAACTGACACTGCTGGCTGTCTGCTGAAGCGGGGTCTCAGTATAATGCCACTAATGACAACTGACACTGCTGGCTGTCTGCTGAAGCGGGGTCTCAGTATAATGCCACTAATGACAACTGACACTGCTGGCTGTCTGCTGAAGCGGGGTCTCAGTATAATGCCACTAATGACAACTGACACTGCTGGCTGCCTGCTGAAGCGGGGTCTCAGTATAATGCCACTAATGACAACTGACACTGCTGGCTGTCTGCTGAAGCGGGGTCTCAGTATAATGGCCACTAATGACAACTGACACTGCTGGCTGCCTGCTGAAGCGGGGTCTCAGTATAATGCCACTAATGACAACTGACACTGCTGGCTGTCTGCTGAAGCGGGGTCTCAGTATAATGCCACTAATGACAACTGACACTGCTGGCTGTCTGCTGAAGCGGGGTCTCAGTATAATGCCACTAATGACAACTGACACTGCTGGCTGCCTGCTGAAGCGGGGTCTCGTATAATGCCACTAATGACAACTGACACTGCTGGCTGCCTGCTGAAGCGGGGTCTCAGTATAATGCCACTAATGACAACTGACACTGCTGGCTGTCTGCTGAAGCGGGGTCTCAGTATAATGCCACTAATGACAACTGACACTGCTGGCTGTCTGCTGAAGCGGGGTCTCAGTATAATGCCACTAATGACAACTGACACTGCTGGCTGCCTGCTGAAGCGGGGTCTCAGTATAATGCCACTAATGACAACTGACACTGCTGGCTGTCTGCTGAAGCGGGGGTCTCAGTATAATGCCACTAATGACAACTGACACTGCTGGCTGTCTGCTGAAGCGGGGTCTCAGTATAATGCCACTAATGACAACTGACACTGCTGGCTGCCTGCTGAAGCGGGGTCTCAGTATAATGCACTAATGTCGCCGGCGCCTGGGGCAATGGAAGTGTGGGACCAAGGGGCAGTCGAGTTCCAGAACCCCGTAGTTAGGGTAAGGTGGAGCAAGACGCCCGATTTGATGCTTTTTGCTGACATTTTCGTTTCCTATTTGGCGGAGCGGCGAGTGATAGCATTTTCACATAATTTGGAGATTTGCCTTGTATTCTGCATCGCCTAATTCTACCTTCTTCATTTAACAAGTTTGTAGGCGACAATTTTTGAGGAGCCTGCAAAAGGGGCGTCTTGCCCCACCCCCGGGGCAAGGTGCTCCTGTGGATGGGGCAAAACGCCCCATTCCCTCGAACTGGGCTCCTATGGAGAGTAAGTGAAAACCAAAAATACCCTTCGATGGCTCGTCGGAATTAATGTCGAAACTATTTCGTCATTTTTGGGGCTCAGGGCGATACTTAGGTCAACAGAGGTAGTCAAAGGTCAACCATGGGCAGTGTCCCAAAATTTCATTTTTGCTTGGGTTTCGGAGGAAAATGCTAGCCAAAAAAAGACCACGAGAGTGGAAAATGAAGTAGAAAATGGTACAATATTGATTTCTGTTCTGAATATGAAAAGCAGAGTAGTTTTTGTTGAAATGAAGTACTTTTAGTCAATACCTTTTTATGTCAGAATCAATATCACAATTCATAATTTGGGAGTGGAAAATTCACTCCTAAAATAGGGAGTGAGAGTGGAAAATTATTGACATTTGGGTGTCTTTCCTACACAAATCGACAAATTTTGGGACACTTGACCATGGGAACTCCTGGAATCTGTCTCAGATGTCTCCAAATGTCTCGGGAACTATGATAGCTGGGAACAAACGGAAACAAGCAATCAAAAGCTCTTTAAATATACATTTGCTGGGCCTATGTCCATTTTTTAGATCAGGTAAACAGTTTAGGCACCCCGCCGGTCACAACCGGCGGGGCGTTTTACCAAGGCGTTTTACCCCGGTTTTCGTGTGCCCGAAGACGAAAGGGGGCGTTTTACCCCATTGCGCGTTTTCGATGAAAAGTGAGCCAAACCCAAAAACGAGCATGAACCCATAAATGAGCAATAGACGTTTTCCTACATCAGATTCTGACCTTTCAGTTGGCTTGAATTATCTGGAAGAAAAGTGTTGAGTGAAAGAATGGCTCTTGGTCCATTTTAGCACTGAAATTAGAGAGAAAAAACACCCCAAAAACAGACTTTTACTTATATCTCTGGAAAGCGCCGCAGAAATTATGTCGCCTTCTATGAGTTCACTGACCATATGGTGCTTGTTTTGTAGAGCAGAATATTTTTTCCCGGGAATTTTTACATTCCCAGATATCTTGGTGAGTCGTTTTACCCCGGTGGGCCGTCTTGCCCCATCTTAGCCTACTGCTCCCGCTGATGGGATCCAAGAGTCAAAAAGAAATACCTGGGATCCGGGATCCATGCTATCAATTGACATAAAAACAGAACCATGCTTATCGGGGACCTTCATCCAAGTTATCCTTGAGTTGGGATGTTTGTTTTTAGATCATTGTTACATGTGTGGGGTGGCCGCGCCTTTGCCGTCAGGTACGATAACATGGCAGACCTGTACGCCGTCATCAACACGCTGCAGAACCTGGAGAAGGCCTACATCAAGGACCGCGTCACCGCCAAGGAGTACACCGCCGCCTGCTCCAAGCTGCTCGTCCAGTACAAGGCCGCCATGCGCCAAGTACAGTCGGACGAGTTCCCCAACGTCGAGGTCTTCATGAAGCGGTTCAGGGTAGGTTGGACCGGGCCAGCCAGCGGGCGATGTGGTTCTGGTGGTGGTAGTCTGCGTTCGTCTAGTTTGTATGCACATTCCTTTCAGGGTGCACGGCTTGTACTTGCTCTAGCCAGGTTACACCATGAGTGACTTGAGTGGCTTTGTAGCTATCTGGCTGTAATGCCATCAGTTGGCAGAGGACTGTGTTGAATGTTAACTGACTGTTTCGGGGGGCGGGAGTTAGTCTGGCTAATCTGTCTGGTGGCCCGGTAAATGTGGCTGGCAGCCGTCAGTCAGCCGGCTGCTGATCAGTGTAGCCGTGCAGCGTTGACTCATGCCTGATGGTGACGGCCGCTCGGTGCTCGGCCGCTGCAGCTGGACTGCCCGGCCGCCATGGAGAGGATCCGCGAGGACAGACCCATCACCATCAAAGACGATAAGGGCAGCACCAACAAGTGCATCGCAGACGCCGTGTCGGTCAGTATCCCGTTTGTCGGTCAGTATCCCGTGTGTCGGTCAGTATCCCGTGTTCAGTATCCCATGTGTCGGTCAGTATCCCGTGTTCAGTATCCCGTGTTCAGTATCCCGTGTTCAGTATCCCGTGTTCAGTATCCCGTGTTCAGTATCCCGTGTGTCGGTCAGTATCCCGTGTTCAGTATCCCGTGTGTCGGTCAGTATCCCGTGTGTCGGTCAGTATCCCGTGTTCAGTATCCCGTGTGTCGGTCAGTATCCCGTGTTCAGTATCCCGTGTGTCGTTCAGTATCCCGTGTTCAGTATCCCGTGTGTCGGTCAGTATCCCGTGTTCAGTATCCCGTGTGTCGGTCAGTATCCCGTGTTCAGTATCCCGTGTTCAGTATCCCGTGTTCAGTATCCCGTGTTCAGTATCCCGTGTGTCGTTCAGGATCCCGTGTTCAGTATCCCGTGTGTCGGTCAGTATCCCGTGTTCAGTAGTGTCGAAAAGTGGTTTCACGATCTAAGTTCGCGGAACAAATTGTTTAATGCGTGCAGCGTATACCAGTAATTTTTGCGTAATTTTGTATACGCGTTTCTACACAACCTATTTTCATATATGCCAATATGTGCATATATTATTATGTGGAAGGTTGATGCATCGTCAGTAGTATTTCCTGTACAGATATGGTCTTGACGTCAGTCGGGGACCGAGACTCACGGGTCGTATTTAAAAAGGTACCTTGTATGTCGCGTATGCGTATATGGGAAACCGGGCTCAAGTCTCAGTCTAAAGTACTGCCGTCTTTTGCATAACGTGTTTTTTTAGTGTCCCAGGGTTATCCATGGCCCCGATGACGATGGTATCGCTGGCGGGGTTGTAACCTGAATACACACAAACTTTTTTGGGAGGTTGACTCAGGTTTTAAACAGTTTTGGGTTATTTTGTTTTGGAAAAGTACCAGTTTTCCTTCCCATAATCACTGCAGAAATTTCGGAAGTTGGGAATTTGTAGGTTCCGCCTTACAATTTTTTTGACAATTTGTGTCGCATCACTCACGTTCCGGCCATTGTTCGGAAAGTCAAGTCTCAGTCTATTTGTTATGCTCGTCAGCCATTTGCACCCGCAGACTAAAAAATCATTCTTTACAGTCAAAGTTTTCACCGAACAAAACTTCCAAGTTCAGAAAAATTAACAAATTGGACACTTTGCTGACACTGGATCAGTATCCCGTGTTCCAATGGCGTGGCAAGAACGGCACAAAATTGGTTTAGGGGGAGGGGCAAATCCCCAAAAATGTCAAGCGATTCTAGAAACTCGTTGGGTTTCGCTTGCATCGCTAACTGATTTAAAACAAACTTATTAGCAAAAGCTGCTTAGATTTGCAAAATTTGCCAAAGCTGGTTGCATAGATGAAGTAATGTGCCCAACTTCGGCCGATTCCAGACGTTTGCAGGGAATGGCCCTTTGAATTCGCCAGTGCCTTCTTCTGTCCTGTCTCCGCCCGGAGTCCCGGTATACCAGTCTGTCTCTGCCCGGAGTCCCGTTATACCGGTCTGTCTCTGCCCGGAGTCCCGGTATACCAGTCTGTCTCTGCCCGGAGTCCCGCTATACCGGTCTGTCTCTGCCCGGAGTCCCGGTATACCAGTCTGTCTCTGCCCAGAGTCCCGCTATACCGGTCTGTCTCTGCCCGGAGTCCCGGTATACCAGTCTGTCTCTGCCCGGAGTCCCGTTATACCGGTCTGCCCCCCCCCCCCCCGGAGTCCCGTTATACCGGTCTGCCCCCCCCCCCCCCCCAGGAGTCCCGTTATACCAGTCTGTCTCTGCCCGAAGTCCCATTATACCGATTTGTCTGTGAGGAGTTGGAACGGATGTCCCACAATCCTTTTCTCCCACTCTATCTTGACCAGAGGATAATTGAAAAGGCATGCATGTGAATCATGTTACATGTTGTTATATTTCCTCTCCTTGTTGCGGTGTTTCTGGATATGGCTTTGTTTTTGTCTTGGTCGTGTGAGAATAACTGCCTCCTCGATAGGGCGTGTGTGATGGGAACATTCCACAGTCGCCGCGACTATGTGTACGTGTCACTACGCGTAAGTCGTTTGACTTTATGTTTTGTTGACGCCAGCTGTACATCACCATCATGGACAAGCTTCGGCTGGAGATCAAGGCCAAGGACGAGCTTCAGCCCGACATCCGGGACCTGCTAGACACCATGAACAGGCTCTCCGTGCTCCCGGAGGACTTTGAAGGTGGGGAGCGGCAGGGTTGGCACATAGTACCCATACCCACTACCCGTGTTTGTTTTGTTCTGCTGGTGTGGCTGTGATCAGCGGAGGCGGGACTGACCCCTGTCCGACCTGACCCCCGCTGTCTGCTGGTGTGGCTGTGATCAACGGAGGCGGGACTGACCCCTGTCCGACCTGACCCCAGCTGTCTGCTGGTGTGGCTGTGATCAGCGGAGGCGGGACTGACCCCTGTCCGACCTGACCCCCGCTGTCTGCTGGTGTGGCTGTGATCAGCGGAGGCGGGACTGACTCCTGTCCGACCTGACCCCCCGCTGTCTGCTGGTGTGGCTGTGATCAGCGGAGGCGGGACTGACCCCTGTCCGACCTGACCCCCGCTGTCTGCTGGTGTGGCTGTGATCAGCGGAGGCGGGACTGACCCCTGTCCGACCTGACCCCCGCTGTCTGCTGGTGTGGCTGTGGTCAGCGGAGGCGGGACTGACCCCTGTCCGACCTGACCCCCGCTGTCTGCTGGTGTGGCTGTGGTCAGCGGAGGCGGGACTGACTCCTGTCCGACCTGACCCCCCGCTGTCTGCTGGTGTGGCTGTGATCAGCGGAGGCGGGACTGACCCCTGTCCGACCTGACCCCCGCTGTCTGCTGGTGTGGCTGTGATCAGCGGAGGCGGGACTGACCCCTGTCCGACCTGACCCCCGCTGTCTGCTGGTGTGGCTGTGATCAGCGGAGGCGGGACTGACCCCTGTCCGACCTGACCCACGCTGTCTGCTGGTGTGGCTGTGGTCAGGGGAGGCCGGACTGACCCCTGTCTGACCTGACCCCCGCTGTCTGCTGGTGTGGCTGTGATCAGCGGAGGCGGGACTGACCCCTGTCTGACCTGACCCCAGCTGTCTGCTGGTGTGGCTGTGGTCAAGGAGGCTGGACTGACCCCCGCTGTCTGCTGGTGTGGCTGTGGTCAGGGGAGGCTGGACTGACCCCTGTCTGACCTGACCCCCGCTGTCTGCTGGTGTGGCTGTGATCAGGGGAGGCTGGACTGACCCCTGTCTGACCTGACCCCCGCTGTCTGCTGGTGTGACTGTGGTCAGGGGAGGCTGGACTGACCCCTGTCTGACCTGACCCCGCTGTCTGCTGGTGTGGCTGTGGTCAGGGGAGGCTGGACTGACCCCTGTCTGACCTGACCCCCGCGGTCTGCTGGTGTGGCTGTGGTCAGGGAGGCTGGACTGACCCCTGTTTGACCCCGCTATCTGCAGGGAAGCAGCGTCTACTGGTGTGGCTGACGGCGATGGACGAAATGCAGGCAGCCGACGAGCTCAGTGCTGAGCAGATCCGGCAGCTGCTCTTCGACCTCGACTCCGGCTACAACGCCTTTATTAAGGTGCTGCACTGAGCCGCTTCGCCGACCTTGAGAAGGCGCCCGCAGATCGGCCGGCGCAGCCATTACAGAGGGACTGAAGCTAGGCGCCATCACCGAGTCTGCCGGTCTGCCTCTCACCGGCTGCGGACTGATGGAAACGACACTTTGGACCAGAGAGGCCGCCGGTGACAGGTGTCAGTGCACCAGAGAGGCCGCCGGTGACAGGTGTCAGTGCACCAGAGAGGCCGCCGGTGACAGGTGTCAGTGCACCAGAGAGGCCGCCGGTGACAGGTGTCAGTGCACCAGAGAGGCCGCCGGTGTACAGGGCTGACACTTGTCATTTCCGACACAGCAAATGGTCGCTGAACCGGAGCTGAGCTGCTTCATTGAGTGCTACTCGGCGCGTCACTCGGCGCCGCAGCGCGGGGCCAACCCGGCGGTGGTGGCCGGCCTGGACCGACCGCTGTCTGCTGGTGTGGCTGTGGTGGCTGTGGTGGCCGACCTGGACCGACCGCTGTCTGCTGGTGTGGCGGTGGTGGCGGTGGTGGCCGGCCTGGACCGACCGCTGTCTGCTGGTGTGGCGGTGGTGGCTGTGGTGGCCGACCTGGACCGACCGCTGTCTGCTGGTGTGGCGGTGGTGGCGGTGGTGGCCGGCCTGGACCGACCGCTGTCTGCTGGTGTGGCGGTGGTGGCTGTGGTGGCCGACCTGGACCGACCGCTGTCTGCTGGTGTGGCGGTGGTGGCGGTGGTGGCCGGCCTGGACCGACCGCTGTCTGCTGGTGTGGCTGTGGTGGCCGGCCTGGACGGACCGCTGTCTGCTGGTGTGGCGGTGGTGGCTGTGGTGGCCGGCCTGGACCGACCGCTGTCTGCTGGTGTGGCGGTGGTGGCCGGCCTGGACCGACCGCTGTCTGCTGGTGTGGCTGTGGTGGCCTGCCTGGACCGACCGCTGTCTGCTGGTGTGGCTGTGGTGGCCGGCCTGGACGGACCGCTGTCTGCTGGTGTGGCGGTGGTGGCGGTGGTGGCCGGCCTGGACCGACCGCTGTCTGCTGGTGTGGCGGTGGTGGCCGGCCTGGACCGACCGCTGTCTGCTGGTGTGGCTGTGGTGGCCTGCCTGGACCGACCGCTGTCTGCTGGTGTGGCTGTGGTGGCCGGCCTGGACGGACCGCTGTCTGCTGGTGTGGCGGTGGTGGCGGTGGTGGCCGGCCTGGACCGACCGCTGTCTGCTGGTGTGGCGGTGGTGGCGGTGGTGACCGACCTGGACCGACCGCTGTCTGCTGGTGTGGCGGTGGTGGCTGTGGTGGCCGGCCTGGACCGACCGCTGTCTGCTGGTGTGGCGGTGGTGGCGGTGGTGGCCGGCCTGGACCGACCGCTGTCTGCTGGTGTGGCTGTGGTGGCCTGCCTGGACCGACCGCTGTCTGCTGGTGTGGCTGTGGTGGCCTGCCTGGACGGACCGCTGTCTGCTGGTGTGGCGGTGGTGGCCGGCCTGGACCGACCGCTGTCTGCTGGTGTGGCGGTGGTGGCCTGCCTGGACGGACCGCTGTCTGCTGGTGTGGCGGTGGTGGCTGTGGTGGCCGACCTGGACCGACCGTTGTCTGCTGGTGTGGCGGTGGTGGCGGTGGTGGCCGGCCTGGACCGACCGCTGTCTGCTGGTGTGGCTGTGGTGGCTGTGGTGGCCGGCCTGGACCGACCGCTGTCTGCTGGTGTGGCTGTGGTGGCGGTGGTGGCCGGCCTGGACCGACCGCTGTCTGCTGGTGTGGCGGTGGTGGCGGTGGTGGCCGGCCTGGACCGACCGCTGTCTGCTGGTGTGGCTGTGGTGGCCGGCCTGGACCGACCGCTGTCTGCTGGTGTGGCGGTGGTGGCCGGCCTGGACCGACCGCTGTCTGCTGGTGTGGCTGTGGTGGCCGGCCTGGACCGACCGCTGTCTGCTGGTGTGGCTGTGGTGGCCGGCCTGGACCGACCGCTGTCTGCTGGTGTGGCGGTGGCGGCGGTGGTGGCCGACCTGGACCGACCGCTGTCTGCTGGTGTGGCGGTGGCGGCGGTGGTGGCCGGCCTGGACCGACCGCTGTCTGCTGGTGTGGCGGTGGTGGCCGGCCTGGACCGACCGCTGTCTGCTGGTGTGGCTGTGGTGGCTGTGGTGGCCGACCTGGACCGACCGCTGTCTGCTGGTGTGGCTGTGGTGGCCGGCCTGGACCGACCGCTGTCTGCTGGTGTGGCTGTGGTGGCTGTGGTGGCCGACCTGGACCGACCGCTGTCTGCTGGTGTGGCTGTGGTGGCCGGCCTGGACCGACCGCTGTCTGCTGGTGTGGCTGTGGTGGCTGTGGTGGCCGACCTGGACCGACCGCTGTCTGCTGGTGTGGCTGTGGTGGCCGACCTGGACCGACCGCTGTCTGCTGGTGTGGCTGTGGTGGCCGGCCTGGACCGACCGCTGTCTGCTGGTGTGGCTGTGGTGGCTGTGGTGGCCGACCTGGACCGACCGCTGTCTGCTGGTGTGGCGGTGGTGGCTGTGGTGGCCGACCTGGACCGACCGCTGTCTGCTGGTGTGGCTGTGGTGGCCGACCTGGACCGACCGCTGTCTGCTGGTGTGGCTGTGGTGGCCGACCTGGACCGACCGCTGTCTGCTGGTGTGGCTGTGGTGGCTGTGGTGGCCGACCTGGACCGACCGCTGTCTGCTGGTGTGGCGGTGGTGGCGGTGGTGGCCGACCTGGACCGACCGCTGTCTGCTGGTGTGGCGGTGGTGGCTGTGGTGGCCGACCTGGACCGACCGCTGTCTGCTGGTGTGGCGGTGGTGGCTGTGGTGGCCGGCCTGGACCGACCGCTGTCTGCTGGTGTGGCTGTGGTGGCCGGCCTGGACGGACCGCTGTCTGCTGGTGTGGCTGTGGTGGCCGGCCTGGACGGACCGCTGTCTGCTGGTGTGGCTGTGGTGGCCGGCCTGGACGGACCGCTGTCTGCTGGTGTGGCGGTGGTGGCGGTGGTGGCCTGCCTGGACCGACCGCTGTCTGCTGGTGTGGCTGTGGTGGCCGGCCTGGACGGACCGCTGTCTGCTGGTGTGGCGGTGGTGGCGGTGGTGGCCTGCCTGGACCGACCGCTGTCTGCTGGTGTGCCTGTGGTGGCTGGCCTGGACCGACCGCTGTCTGCTGGTGTGGCTGTGGTGGCTGTGGTGGCCGGCCTGGACGGACCGCTGTCTGCTGGTGTGGCTGTGGTGGCCGGCCTGGACGGACCGCTGTCTGCTGGTGTGGCGGTGGTGGCGGTGGTGGCCTGCCTGGACCGACCGCTGTCTGCTGGTGTGGCTGTGGTGGCCGGCCTGGACGGACCGCTGTCTGCTGGTGTGGCGGTGGTGGCCTGCCTGGACCGACCGCTGTCTGCTGGTGTGGCTGTGGTGGCCGGCCTGGACGGACCGCTGTCTGCTGGTGTGGCGGTGGTGGCGGTGGTGGCCTGCCTGGACCGACCGCTGTCTGCTGGTGTGGCTGTGGTGGCCTGCCTGGACCGACCGCTGTCTGCTGGTGTGGCGGTGGTGGCGGTGGTGGCCGACCTGGACCGACCGCTGTCTGCTGGTGTGGCGGTGGTGGCGGTGGTGGCCGGCCTGGACCGACCGCTGTCTGCTGGTGTGGCTGTGGTGGCCGGCCTGGACCGACCGCTGTCTGCTGGTGTGGCGGTGGTGGCCGGCCTGAACCGACCGCTGTCTGCTGGTGTGGCTGTGGTGGCCGGCCTGGACCGACCGCTGTCTGCTGGTGTGGCTGTGGTGGCCGGCCTGGACCGACCGCTGTCTGCTGGTGTGGCGGTGGTGGCGGTGGTGGCCGGCCTGGACCGACCGCTGTCTGCTGGTGTGGCTGTGGTGGCTGTGGTGGCCGACCTGGACCGACCGCTGTCTGCTGGTGTGGCGGTGGTGGCGGTGGTGGCCGGCCTGGACCGACCGCTGTCTGCTGGTGTGGCGGTGGTGGCTGTGGTGGCCGACCTGGACCGACCGCTGTCTGCTGGTGTGGCGGTGGTGGCGGTGGTGGCCGGCCTGGACCGACCGCTGTCTGCTGGTGTGGCGGTGGTGGCTGTGGTGGCCGACCTGGACCGACCGCTGTCTGCTGGTGTGGCGGTGGTGGCCGGCCTGGACCGACCGCTGTCTGCTGGTGTGGCGGTGGTGGCGGTGGTGGCCTGCCTGGACCGACCGCTGTCTGCTGGTGGGGCTGGGGTGGCCGGCCTTGACGGACCGCTGTCTGCTGGTGTGGCGGTGGTGGCGGTGGTGGCCTGCCTGGACCGACCGCTGTCTGCTGGTGTGGCTGTGGTGGCCGGCCTGGACGGACCGCTGTCTGCTGGTGTGGCGGTGGTGGCGGTGGTGGCCTGCCTGGACCGACCGCTGTCTGCTGGTGTGGCTGTGGTGGCCTGCCTGGACCGACCGCTGTCTGCTGGTGTGGCGGTGGTGGCGGTGGTGGCCGACCTGGACCGACCGCTGTCTGCTGGTGTGGCGGTGGTGGCGGTGGTGGCCGGCCTGGACCGACCGCTGTCTGCTGGTGTGGCTGTGGTGGCTGTGGTGGCCGACCTGGACCGACCGCTGTCTGCTGGTGTGGCGGTGGTGGCGGTGGTGGCCGGCCTGGACCGACCGCTGTCTGCTGGTGTGGCGGTGGTGGCTGTGGTGGCCGACCTGGACCGACCGCTGTCTGCTGGTGTGGCGGTGGTGGCCGGGCTGGACCGACCGCTGTCTGCTGGTGTGGCTGTGGTGGCTGTGGTGGCCGACCTGGACCGACCGCTGTCTGCTGGTGTGGCTGTGGTGGCCGGCCTGGACCGACCGCTGTCTGCTGGTGTGGCGGTGGTGGCTGTGGTGGCCGGCCTGGACCGACCGCTGTCTGCTGGTGTGGCTGTGGTGGCCGGCCTGGACGGACCGCTGTCTGCTGGTGTGGCGGTGGTGGCTGTGGTGGCCGGCCTGGACCGACCGCTGTCTGCTGGTGTGGCTGTGGTGGCCGGCCTGGACGGACCGCTGTCTGCTGGTGTGGCGGTGGTGGCTGTGGTGGCGGTGGTTGCCGGCCTGGACGGACCGCTGTCTGCTGGTGTGGCGGTGGTGGCGGTGGTGGCCTGCCTGGACCGACCGCTGTCTGCTGGTGTGGCTGTGGTGGCCGGCCTGGACGGACCGCTGTCTGCTGGTGTGGCTGTGGTGGCCGGCCTGGACCGACCGCTGTCTGCTGGTGTGGCGGTGGTGGCGGTGGTGGCCGGCCTGGACCGACCGCTGTCTGCTGGTGTGGCGGTGGCGGCGGTGGTTGCCGGCCTGGACCGACCGCTGTCTGCTGGTGTGGCGGTGGTGGCGGTGGTGGCGGTGGTGGCGGTGGTGGCCGGCCTGGACCGACCGCTGTCTGCTGGTGTGGCGGTGGTGGCGGTGGTGGCGTTGGTGGCGGTGGTGGCCGGCCGGCGCCATGTGACGCCGTGTGGCCGACTCGGTCCACCGAGCTGTCTCCTGGTCACCGTGTCTGCTGGTCGGCTGTGATAGCCGGCAGTGACGGGCTCACTGGTCCGTGTGCCGTGTGGCCGGTAGGCGTGTGTGACCCGGCCACTCGACCCACTGTGTCGTGTCTGCTGATCGCCAGTGGTTCAGTACAGCAGCTGGGCTGACAAGCCGGCATATGCAGTCAATATGTGAATAACCGCCGATAGCTTGGGGAGGCCCTACAGCTTTCGTCCGTCGGTTTAACTGTAGTCATTGGGACAATTTGACTGTTTTTTGCGCCGACAGTTGTGTGAACGCTGTTAGTTTAGAGAAGTGGTGTCTAATCTTAGACGTTTGTCTGTTGCTGTATCCCCTCTGGGCCGGCGGCTGGGCGGCGCACTGTGGGCCGATTGACCGTTCTAGCACGACACGGGTCCAAAAATACATTATCGGGAAATGCTATGCAACTATACCACTGTGTTCGGAACCCTTCATACCACATTGTCCTGGGCTTTGTTTTTCAATGCGGGTGTTATGCCATGGCGAACACCAACTTAACCCTCGCCCTACGGGGATCTGACAGCCCACCCCCACGGAGGTTTTTCTTGAATAACTGTTTACACATGCGGTGCATCTTGCTAACATTTTCGGTAGCTGATTTTACAACAATTATACGTATGCTGTAAAAACGTAATTGAAATTAGTCGAGTAGTTTTGTAGATAATCATGTTTTGATGACGTCATGTTGGTAAAAAAAAGAAGGAAAAATCGTAGAAAACAGAGTTTTAAAGCAAATTGCAAACGCAATTTACCAAAGATACAAAATGGATTCTCTTTAAAATGGCAATCTCGTATTTTCAACAAAAAAAAAGGTTTTTGACTCCTAAAATAAATTTAATAAACTTTTGTTTGGAAAAATCCCCACAAAATCAAAATTTCAAAGATGTTAGAAAAACTGGAATTTATGTGAGAGAACTGAGTATGGACAATACCCATACCAAATTTCAAAGCAATATCTTCATTTTTGACTGAGTGATGGCTCCCTAAGTGTAAGAAACTGATGACGTCATTTTTTGTAATATTCATTTATCAATTTCTAATTTCGAGGTTTTCTGAAGTTCAAAATCGCTGTTCTGGACGTGGTAAATCCGAGGTCATTCACTTGACTTGGAAGGTCACCCGTTGACCTGAAACCTAAAAATCGCATACTGTTATATTCCTCTCATGACGGGCAACATGCTGGTTCTTACCGTATTGCTCTAAGTTGCTTGGTTTCGAAGTTAACAGGGGGGCCTGTCAGCCCCCCCCCCCGTAGGGCGAAGGTGAAAAAAGCTACCGTAGGGCGAGGGTTAAACTGAGACTTTCGGGTCGCGTCGGCCGGACCCGCCCTCCGCACATTTCGGCAGCGTGTCTGGAGCAAGAGAACGTGCCAAATTGAAGAAGGAAATGTACATAAATATACACCAAAAGATAGCTCTGAATCTGGGGAACATAATGAACCCAAAATGATTGACAATCACACAATCGTGTATGTACACCAAAGTATTATAGACAAATGGTCGGTACAAAACTATCGAAAAAATATATAAAGAGACGTACAAAAAATATACCCCCGAATACCCGACAAAAATCATACCACATGTCTATGAGACTGTGCACTCCACCGCGTTCCACCGCGAAATTTTTGCTCCTACTTGCAACTCTCTGTGTGGCAGGTCGATAAGGATCCGTATTTCGAAAACTACCCGTGTGCATATTACGCTCACTACGTGATTAGCCAGAATTGTTTATCCAATTTTGGGTGAGACTTTCCCATTTCCCCTTCCTTATTTTCTCTTTTGCATGCATGTATATTCTCACCCATCCCCCTCTGTGAGAGGGATGGAGAGGACTTTCCCCGTCCTCTCGCAACCTACCATAGGTTCTCAATGCGCGTTCAGTCCAGCAGCCCGCGCCTAATAGGCAGTGAGCGCAATGGGTCGTTTTTTATATTACAGTGTCTTAATGGACTGATGTAAAATGGTTCGAATCCATTTACATGAAAGAAGCAACAATTATCCTCTACCAGATCAAACGGGAAGTACACTTAAAGTTATTTTGCCCGAGCGCCGCTGCGTTGGGCGCAGCGCGCAAGTTGATTCACGCTGATACGCGATTTGGAGATTATTTTGAAATTTTAGCTCCCCTTTATATGCTGTTCCAATAAGGCAACCTGGCTTTTAGAATGTCAAAAAAGTACAGCTTTTATTTCTATAATTTGGATGAGTTTTAAAATAAATTCGGGCCCGGCCCAGGCCGGTGCTATAAGGTGACCCGGGAAGCGGGTCAGGTCACGACCCACCAGTCCAAGGCCATATATAGGAGGTAGAGTCATCCGGCGATTCTACGTGATCATGACGTCAGAGCGTGACGTAGTTCGGGTCCATCGGCCTCCTCCGCCATTGCAGTTAAAGGGAATAGTTCACCTTCAACATGGGATTTTGAACTGAAATAGCAGTTTTGTAGCCCGTATTGAGAAATCCTTATCTGCAACTTTTCTTGGCTGAAAAGACTCCAGCCGAAGATATTTGACTTTTTGGCGAAGGAATGCGGCGCATATATGATATACCGTACCGTCTGAGAGTGCCAGCACTGGTCTGAGCATGCGCAGACCAATAACGCACACCATAACATTAATAATTTACGACCTTCTGTCCTGAATTGGCGCGATGTAGGACCATTTTTGAAAAGAAAAAAAGAAACTGTATTCAAAAAATATAATAAAATCGTGTTCTGAAAAAAAAAATCCGAAGGTGAACTATTTCCTTTAATGCTATTTTTGGGATAAATAAATACCCTCTAACTCGAAGAGTAAAAAGGTTACGGAAAAGGGAAAGACAGCGTTGGAAAGCTCAAAACAAGGTGAATCGAAATCTTCTAGATTATCATAGGCTCAGGTCAATACTGAGGTCACTAGAGGTCAGCAAATGTCGGGGCATTGTTCACGGTCCCCCTGCGGTTCGGCGGTCACCAGCAGGCTTAGGCCCGCCCATTGTATGAACTTTTGAATTTGACCTAAACCACGTGAAATTGGTATGAATCGACGCATCCTAACGAGGCGATCACGATGCCATCAAAATCATTGATATTTGCGAAAAAGCTATTTGCGAAAAACAGTTTTAACCGACCGCAGACGACATGCCCCAGAATTGACTACTAGCGTGACGTAGAAAGAGATTCTGGACACGTTACGGAGATAGGGATGACCAAGATAACTATAACTAACGTGTTAAATTGGCTCACATTCACATTCGGCAACACATTGGAGGACTATTTGGATTGGCTTAAAAATTGGTACACACGACCTAGTCATCATTCTGGCGAAATCTTAGAGTCGCACATTCAAAATCAAAGGATTTAGAGCAGGTCAGATAGGTTTAAGGTCAAACAGCGGACTATTCGGATTTGCATGAAGCCAAAATTAATTTCGAAGCCATTGGGTCTCATATCCTGATAACAATAAAGGCATAAAAGAAAAGTGCAACAAAGAGCCTCTCAGACCGATTCGAGTTGCCCCCCCCCCCCCCCCTCTCCACCAATCTCGCCCCTTCATATCACCTTACTCTACCTGCCTAAAAGAAACCTAATCCTGAGTATTTATGAACTAATCCCTTCTCTGTAAAGTATGTATCCAATATAATTTTGAAGGAAGCGAGTGTCCATAAGATAAGGTAGGGTAAGGTCATCACTAATCAGGATGCTCAACTATTTTACTCCTATATGCTCCGCATTAAGATCAGGACAAATTCTCCCAATGAAGAATGTCCACCAAAATATTATTACCATCAGTCACACCTCACACTCGCTTATTTTATTAGGGACCTCAAGAACACCATTAACCAGGGAGGTGAATGACTGAACTATTACCAAAGTTTGTCCATGTTCATGAGCGACTCCTGCCTCGTCATTCTGAAACCTACCACCAGTGCCACTTCTTGTTCCATCTGTAGTTCTGAACCAATGGAAGCCCAGTTGAACCCAGGCTGTTGTCATTCCAATGCCTATAACCTGTTCAATAAATGCCCCCCGGCGATGTCACAGCGGCATTACTTTTTGGATCCCTGTGAGCTTTCTTGTCATTAAAGGAAATAGTTCACCTAGGAACATTTTTTCCAAACACGATTTGATTATATTTTGAAATAAAATGTATTTTTGATATTGTCAAAAATGACCATACATTGCGTCGATTCAGGATAGAAGGTCGTAAATTATTAATCTTATCAAAACTATATACATACTCTCGGAGTCAGAGTCCTGACGTCACGCGAATGAACACAAATGGTACAGCCAATCAGATTCGAAAGTAGTCGCGTAAGTATAGACTCGCATTAGAGATGTGCCAGCCGGCGGTTCGCTTGCTAGCACCAGCTGCAAGCTGATTGGCTGATGGTATAGCCTCTGCCCGAGCTAGAACCAGTACAACATTCTTTCGCCAGCACCGCATTCCTTCGCCAAAAACTCAAATATATTCGGCTGGAGTCTTTTCAGTCAATGAAACTTGCAGATAGGGGTTTCCCAACACGGGCTACAAAACTGTTATCTCAGTTTAAAACTAATGTTGAAGGTGAACTATTTCCTTTAATATGAGACTTGATACTGTCTAACATACATTATGGGACAAAATTAACCCGCGAGTTACTGGGGTATATTTCATAACGCGACTTACTGGGGGGGGGGGCTATTTTTTGCCCCCCCTCTGATCTCCGGAACTACTGGACCGAATGTAAAAATTCAAACGGCATTCGATAGCCCTGGGAAATTTATCGAGGGAAACATAATATTGTTGACCTCGAGGTCACCGATGACGTCACAGGTCAGGTCAAGTACAAAATGTTTGACCGTGTCAAAAGGTTTCGATGGATGGAATTGTCGCGCAAAATTGCTATATTAAACGCATAAGCTGTCGATAAATCGGTATGATTTGTGTGTCTGACACTTATAAGTACCTTTCTAAGCTGTTTATGACCTTGGGTCAGGTCAAGGTCATCCGAGGTCACGAGGTCAAACTGCATATTACGGTCATTAGGCGTTGTAACACATGTGTAAGGGTTTGATTTTCGTCTAGAACGCGAAAAATGACCTTAGAACATTGTTTGTTCCATATAAATAGAAGTAAAAAGTAAAAATGGAAATGCGTTTTTTATGCATAGTAATGCTGTGAGAAGTGGTCGATTTTTGTCATTTAAAGGTCATAACTCGGTCATTTTTAAAGATATCGACTTTAAATTTGGTACACATATTCACCGCATACGTTTCGATCACATATATTCCGGTTTTGGGATAATTCTGATTTTTTCTTTAAAATTTGGTGAAAAAAAAATGTATTTGGATTTCCCAAAATTTTGCATTTAAAAAAACGCAAAAATCCGAGATAGCAGTTTGATAGCCCGGTCTATTGTCAGTAATTTGATGTAAGACAATTTAGTTTATCTTAAACATCGTACCTTTGACAGCGTTGTCCGCAAACCATTATTTTGCAACAAAAACCGAAGAACATGACGTCACTCTGACGTCATTCCCGGTTGACCTATCATAACCTCATATTTTTCATTTTGCCAACATGTGTAGAATTGATGTGAGAGAAGGTACTGCAAGTTTGGTGACAATAACGGTGTTCGTTTAGGAGTTATTGCAAAATAACGGGAGGGGGGGGACAAAAAATAGTCCCCCCCCCAGTAACTCGCGGGTTAATGGAACAGCCAGAATGGCCACTTCCACCACCAAAATTAACACTCTCCCCACCAGCTTAATATACACGCCAGAATGGCCCAAGCCACCTCCAAAAATGCCAATCCACCACCAAAAAGACGAATCCACCACCAACGATGCCAGATGGAAAATAGAATACAGAAACCCGACTAAACGGGATGAACAGGATCAGGGTGCCAGCGGAAGACTTTGAACAATCACCAAAATGAATAACAAAAGCAACTTGCCGGTCAAAGACATGCCAGAATATACGTAATTGAAGCATCCCATACTCCCTGTTCGCCGTTATCAGCGATCATGGACATCGAGCCAGGATTTTAAGTTACGGGGATGATGGAGAAATCGGTCTGCTGATCGACCTAGCCTAATAGGCATCGCCAGGATTTTTAGGCTGGGGTGGGCAAAATGCATATGAAAACTAAAGCCGGACCACGCCGGATCGAATGGTGAAGACCCCGCCCAAATCGGTCACATAGGTTCGGAGCATGACGTCGTCGTCAACGATTTTCGTCGTCGTCAACCTTCAGTGTTTCTAGCGAACGTCACATCACATCACACAGCCATGCAACAATCAGGAGCCGTATGCGGCGAACGTACCACGAGCCATGCGACTCAGTCTCAACCGCAGCAGAAATGGGCGGGAAACACCATAACCAGCTGATTTTACCCGATTTTACCGGGTTGCAAAGGAAATAGTTCACCTTCAACATTAGTTTTAAACTGAGATAGCAGTTTTGTAGCCCGTGTTGGGAAACCCCCATCTGCAAGTTTTCTTGACTGAAAAGACTCCAGCCGAATATATTTGAGGTTTTGACGAAGGAATGCGGTGCTGGCGAAATAATGTACTGGTTCTAGCCCGGGCAGAGGCTATACCATCAGCCAATTAGCTTGCAGCTGGTGCTAGCAAGCGAATCGCCGGCCGCCGGTTGGCACATCTCCAATGCGAATCTCTATCTTTACGCGACTACTTTCGAATCTGATTGGCTGAACCATTGTTTACATTCGCGTGACGTCAGGACTCTGACTCAGAGAGTATGCATATAGTTTTGATAAACAATAAAAATGTACGGCCTTCTGTCCTGAATCGGCGAGATATAAGGCCATTTTTGACAATGTAAAAAGAAATTGTATTAACAAATATAATCAAATCGTGTTGGGTAAAATGTTTCCAAGGTGAACTATTTCCTTTAAAGGGAATAGTTCACCTTTAACATGGAGTTTTGGACTGAGATATTTGTAGAGCAGATCTAAAAATGGGTTGTGGTGAAAGAATTACCTCCCTACGTTAAGTAATTTCGACACAGGACTAGCGGGCCCGGTTTCAATTCCGCTGTTCCGGGCCACGAGCAGTTCCTTTCGCTCGCCGCTCGCCGCTCGCCGCCGGAGGCAAGTACACTCTCTGGCACGTAGTCTCTGGTCACGATTCCTCGTTAATATCCGCTCAGCCGCCCGGGCGGCGCGGCGGCCTCTTGTCAGAGACTGTACTTGGCGTCAGGCGGAGCGGGGAGCCGTAACGCCTACTGCTATCGTACGATTTCTCGTGAAATAGAAAGAGAAACTTACTTCTTTCTCCGCACATATCCATCAGTTGTCCAAACCAAAGTCATATTCGTAGTTTTGAGCTCAAGATGCACCGTATGGTTGAACTTCGAGACAACTTTCAAGGTGACCTATTCCCTTTAAAGGGAATAGGTCACCTTGAAAGTCGTCTTGAAATGGTGTGGTTGTGAGTCCCAATATAAGTTTGTGAAGAGATAAATATTTCCCGGGAAAGCGAGAAGTGCCGCCTTGATCCACGGCGGACGTTGTACATTATTTAACGGGCTGCTAAGTGTATATACCCGGGTGGCAGGCGGAGCATATTAACGTAACAGGTTTGGTTTGCAGTAACGGAGTGTCGGGTGGCCTGAGGCAGGGCCAGGCAGCTTCCGGGAGATAAGCCTACATCAAAATGGTGCATCGGCCGGGAACGCCACTTTCGTTTTCTTAGGGCTGATTGGTCTTCTTGGACATAATATTAGTCCGCAACCCAGTAAGAGATTCGGCCCGGGTTTGGGACTGGAGTTCTGTTGGGGAAGTCAATTTTGGCCGAGTTGTGGGGGCTAATATGAATGTTAATGCGAGCTAATGTTAATTGATGCTTCTGTAATATTCGGGCTGTTGATGCCATCAGGCGTAATTATTCCACGCCCGCCGTAAGAGGTCCGTTAATCCCGGGCAATCCGGAGTTTCAGGGGGGCCAATTTTGACCTAGTAACGAATCGTGTTCCAGTCTATTTTCCTTGTGTTTCGACTCAATATCTTGTGTAAATTCGTGTTAACATCTAACGTCTCGTTCACGCCCGTGGATCAGGTCTATAAGGACGGAAGGGGGACAATTTGCAGCCGCAACCATACTGTGAGTCAGTGGCGGATCCAGGGGGGCGTAGGGGCTGAAGCCCCCTGCCTTAGAAAACGGCGCCCTCGGGCACCGCGGCGCCGTTCTTGCAAAGGATTTGCCGGCGCCAAAGGCGCCGTAGCGTTCTCGGGAGGCCGTCAGGGCGCCCTTGTGTCTACCGACAGCATCGTAGCCCTCTTGAAAGGCACCCTGTCACCCTCAGAAGACAGCTTGCCGCCCTCACAACGCATTATGCCGCCCTCAGAAGGTACATCGCCGCCCTCGGAAGGCATTATACCGCCCTCGGAAGGCATTATACCGCCCTCGGAAAACAACGTGTCGCCCTCGTAAAACATCTTGTCGCCCTGGGAAGACATTTTGACGCCCTCGGAGTGCATTATGCCGCACTCGGAAGATGTCTTGTCGCCTTCTGAAGGCATCTTGCCGCCCTCAGAGCACATTATGCCGCCCTAAGAGCGCAATATGCCGCCCTCGGAAGGCATCCTGCCGCCCTCAGAGCGCATTATGCAGCTCTTGAAAGGCATCATGCCGCCCTCAGAAGACATCTTGCCGCCCTCGGAGGGCATGTTGCCGCCCTCAGATCGCATTATGCCGCCCTCGGAAGGCATCATGCCCTTCTCAGAGTCCAGAGAGCATTATGGCGCCCTCGGAAAGCATCATGCCGCCCTCGGAAAACATCTTGCCGCCCTCGGAAGACATTTTGCCGCCCTCGAAATGCATTATGCCGCCCTCGGAAGGCATCCTGCTGCCCTCAGAGCGTATTATGCTGCTCTTGGAAGGCATCATGCCGCCTTCGGAGACATATTACCGCCCTCGAAAGGCATCTTGCCGCCGGCAGAACGCATTATCCCGCCCTCGGAAGACATTTCGCCGCCCTCAGAGTGCATTATGCCGCCTTCGGAGTTCGGAAGACGTCTTGCCACCCTCGGAAGGCATCTTGTTACCCTCGGAAGGTATCATACCGCCCCCGAATGGCACCTTGCCGGCCCGAAAGCGATGCGGTGTCCCGACGCACTCAGAATGATGGCACCCTGACGCCTTCAGCTTCCCTCCGACGGCGACCGGGCACCCGTGACCTTCGAAACCAATCACACGCTTTTGCCCCCCTCTCCCCATTCCCGATAGCGCCCTGGATGGCGCCTACGAAGAGGCCTGGACCCCCATGAAATAACCGTGACACTTTTTTTTAATATGCCTGGCGAGGTGTTGAAGGTGCTGACGTATTGTACCTTTCACACTCGGGGCGCCTAAAATAGCTTGGATGAATGTCCAATGTCCATAATGTCCACAGCTCCACAGAAACGTTTTTAGCGTCGGTCACCGAATTTTACGCGATTTGGTCCTAAGGACCATAGGCGTAGGAATAGGGGGGGGGGGGGGGTGCAGCCCCCCCCATTTTTTATTTTAACATTACGCCTATGGACGTTGCATGGACAGAATCGACTTCAGAATGCCTCCTGCCCCCCAACTTGAACATAGTTACTACGCCCCTGCTAAGGACTAACGTCAAAACGAACCTCCTGCTTGAAAAAAATCAGGTCCATTTTGACCTTACTGGTCTCCTTCAAGATCAAATGCAAGGTCAAAGACGGGGAACGCTGTAGCGCCCAAAGTTACCGTCCGATCGCGACAAATTTGTCTCAAACGATTCCTTGTGCCCATGACCTTTAATGTCAAATTCAGGGTCAAAGGACATATTTTTCCCCGTCCTTTCCATTTCCAGAATGACAAGCATTCTTAGAGTTGTGCCCCGTGACCTTCAAGTTAGCGCCCAAAGTTGGGCGCTACAGCGTTCCCCGTCCTTTGACCTTGAAGGTCACGGGGGAACAAAATTATTCTAAGAATACTTGTCATCCTGGAAATGGGCACGAGACATCGTTTGGGACCATTTATGTTGCAATCGGACGCAAACTTTGGGCGCTACAGCGTCCCCCGTCCTTTGACATTGAATTTGACCTTGAAGGAGACCTGTAAGGTCAAAATGGACCTGATTCTGGGAAACGGGAGCTCGATTTGATCTTGAGACCAAATGTCGTAGAAATCGGTGACCGACGCTGAAAACGTTTTATAATCCCCTTGGATTGGCGCGGACCCAATAAGAACGACTCAACTGTCGTAACACACAATTTTGCTCCTTGTTTATCCACGTATGCAACTTAGTTTCCCGATGCTGCGACAATGTATACTTTTAATTTGCTTCTCCGGGCTACATGTAGTTAGCCGGAGAATAAATAAAAAAAAATCATGTAAATCTTGTGAATCATGTGAACCTACGTATACGCAGGTTAGGTATCCGCAGTCAGACTTTCGATCATGCCACCAGACTTGCAAAAGGGTCCTGCGCCCCGCTGGGGTATTATGCGTGATGCGTGATGCCATGTTCATTGGTGTTGTGCGTTTCATACGTTTTCACCGTTTGGAGGAGCCGCCGTCGGGGAGTTAGGTTGGTCACTTATCAGTCACATTTTGTTCGTTCTTGTGCAAGATAACTTGCGATACACCTTCTTGTACAGGTTGTTTTTCACCTTTTGTAGGCGAGACACTGTCGTCAGCGAGACAGGTCGCTCAACATTTAACCCGCGCACTGCAGGGGCTTTGCGCCGAACGCGAACTGCAGGGGGGTTGATTTCCGCCCCCCCCCCTGAGATCTCGAAAACTACGCTACGTAGCGAAAAGTGGAAAACGGCATTTGATAGCTTGATACATGTTCTATCGAAAGTATTCCGTATTGTTTTAGGTCAGGTCAAAATTGAGGTCACCAGAGGTCATCAAAGGTCAAATTTTCCCGTTTTTCCTGTTTTAGGATATTGCTCCAGAAATTCCCATATATCTCAGAAACTATGCTAGTTAGAAACAAACGGAAAAATCAAACGCCAGCCAGTGCAATTTGCAATCGGTAAGGTGTACTCAAATTTGATATCAGGTCAACATTTGAGGCTCCAGAGGTCAAAAAAGAAAAATATGACGTTTTTTGCTAAATCGTTTTTCGCTATTAACTTTTCATTTAATAAAGATAACGGAGAACTGTTTACGCCATTCCGTTTATCTTGTCAAGGCGCTTTGCATGATATACATGATGACCTTGTTAAGCTAACTTTTTTAATTTTTTAAATGACCTCAAGTCAAGGTCAAGTGGGGACCCAAGTAGGGTATATTTCATATGGAAAGACGTGTCTCGACGAGACAAACACATTGATGTCTGTTTTACTTCTCTATCTTCATTATGTCGGGAGTTACTGACAAAAAAGTGATGGGGAACTTGCATGACCTCAAATGACCCAATAGGGGTCACTGAACAGAACTTACACTTGGATCATCAAGAATATCCTATAATAACATGATCCAGAAGTAATTGAACTAATATCATGCATATCCTTGAAATAGGAAGCATTTGTATATTTCCCCATTGACTTATTATGGGGAGGTTACGAAATTGACCTGAACTTAGGTCACCGATATCAAACTTTCGAGATAAACGAATTGTAAGTACTTATGTCCTCATGACATCCTGTAAGTTGCAAACTGATCGGTGAAAAACTCTGGCTTTGGCACAACTGCCAACATTTTTGGAGGTGGGGTCACTTGAACTGGTCTGGTGACCGACCTGAGATGACCCGGGGTTATTTGTTTTCCTCAAAGTGTGTGCAATTGATGTCCTAATAGGTGTGGCAAAACCCGGCGGCGCTGCGCGCCGCCGTTTTTTTTTCGCTATCTTTGAAAAACCTGAGTGGGTGGGGCGGAAATCAACCCAACCCAAGCAGTGCGCGGGTTAATGTTCATGTTAATTATGTTTGTCTGTGCGAGTTAACTTGCAATATACGTTTTTTGCCTGTCACTGGATTTTAACACTAATCGTGTCGGACGGAGTACATTCGGCGTAACGAGGGCGCATCACATGGGTGTACCGACGGAGTATGTACGGAGTATCTATGGGGAGTAACCTCGGAGTTACGGTGGAATTGGGGAAGTAGCTTGGGATTAATGAGGGGGTCATTCTGGTGTATAACCGGAGTAGCTATGGAGTACAAAAAAACAAATCCCAGCATACTCCCCTGAGGGAGTAAACAATGATCTCGGTATGGGGAGTAGCCCAAGAATAATTTCGGAGTATGTGCGGAGTATCTAGGGGGAATAACCCAAGAGTTAACGGAGTAACGGAGTAGCATTGGAGTAACTAGGGGAGTAAGTATAGAGCGCTCATGGGGTAAGATAAGAATATCTAGGAGTAACCTCGGAGTTATTGAGGAAATGGGGGAGTTATTTGGGATTCATGGGGGAGCAATTCTGGTGTATAACCGGAGTAGATATGGAGTAAGGGGGGTGGACAAATAGACAAATCCCAACATACTCCCTTGGGGGAGTACAAAGTTGTATCAGTGTATGGCGGTTCGCCACGCACATGGTTTACTTCCGCGATTTTGTGCAACCCCAAATATTGATATCATCATAAAATGGCAGTATTCAACTCAGAAAACTTCAGCGAACCACATGAGACGTGAGCCTTTTATATATATATATATATATATATATATATATATATATATATATATATATATATATATATATATATATATATATAGTATATATATATATATATATATATATATATATATATATTATATATATATATATATAATATATATATTTATATTATATATATATATACATACATCATACATACATACATACATACATACATACATACATACATACATACATACATACATACATACATAAATACATACATACATACATACATACATACATACATACATACATACATACATACATACATACATACAATACATACATACATACATACATACATACATACATACATAAATACATACATACATACATACATACTATCATACATACATACATACATACATACATACATACATACATACATACATACATACATACATACATACATACATACATACATACATACATAACATACAACATACAACACACAAACACACAAACACACAAACACACAAACACACAAACACACAA